>JAAAKG020147279.1:0-60156 GCA_010014905.2 Druon quercuslanigerum
GCCCAAAAATAGCCCAAAATTCAGACGTAAACGGAATATCGAAATTCGATTGTGGAGGTGCTAGCAGAACGGACCTAGAATACAGTCATTGTAGAAATTGTCATGATATAAAATAAGGAAGTCAGTGTTTGAACAGCATTATAAAAACTTACTAAAACAATAAAAATTGATTTATTTAAATAATTGTTTCTTGAATTAAATGATTAAATGTTAATTTTTCATCTACAATAAGCGTCTTTAATAGAAATTTCTTTAAATAATACCGATAAATGCGCATTTGATCGGTGATAGAATTTATACATAAAAACAATCATTTATTAATTTAAAATGGTTGGTTATTATTATTTTAAAAATTGAATAATAAATTAATCATTATAACTTGACTTAAAAACTTCTATGTTAAGAAAATTATCGTAGTTTTGTTCCGCGGTGCGATTTACTCACCGAATCTATCTTTAAAATGATTCATAATATCGAAAAAAAAAATTTATTATTAATTTATTTACAATTTTTATTTAATCCTAATGATCAAGACCTCACTTTATTCTTCGAAGGATTCTCTAAATTTATATTTGGACTGATCTTACTTAAAAAAATTAATTAAAAAATCATACCGTTATTATTATTATAAACAATCATAGTTTAAATTTAAATTAACACCACCCAAATAGAATTGTAGAGAATTCTTTAAAGAATAAAATGAGGCCTTGATTATTAGGAATAAGCAAGAATTGTAAAATTTCCCTGAAGAGAAAGCTAAATCTAAAACTCTAAATAACTACTTTTAAATAAACAATTTTTTGAAATAAATAATTTCTATAATTAAATTTCTTGCTCCAAAAAAATTATATTAGGCATGAGACACTCTACGTAGACCCCCCTCCCCAAACTTTAAATTGGTAAGGGCACTAGCCATTACCGACATCAGGATACCCCACTACACAAAATTCGCTTAAGTGTGCACAATCTACTGGAAATCATATTTTTGAAGTTTCTTATGATTTTCATGAAAACGGTGAGCTTTAAAAAAAAATAGTGTTTTATAAAAATGTTTGGATTTTTATTCTGCAAGAAAAGGGTCATTTGTACTTTTTTATTGAGTTATCCATTACCTAAAAGAAGGAGGTGAAAAACGACTTTTGATTAAACTATTCCTGCCTTATTTAATAAACGTTTTTGACGCCAGTAAATCTAAACAACCTTTATAAACATTTCTCTCGGTTATATACCACCTCATATAAAAAACATTCAGGTAAATTAATTACATTCCACCTTAGTCAGTATTTTTTTCATACATTCGTAGCTAATAATGACATATCGTTTATTGGACTGTAAACTCCATATAAAATCTACTCTCTAAAGAAATTTTGAAAGAAATAGGAACCTGGGATAAGTGTCCCATGGCTTAAATTACATAAACAGGTATTGATCGGTTTTTTAAAATGTTATTGACGACTAACAAAACATTTAAAACTAGATGAAAGTTTAATTTCTCTTTTCCCTTTTTACTCGGTATCTGGTGGCCTAGGTGGGAATTGCAGCCAAGTTTCCCATGTTCTCTTAAGCTTTTTATTTAAGTGTATTGCCATTGGGGTGAATTCCGTTGTCTCATGGTGGGTTTGTATAATGCAGGATTCTATGATGCGCACTTATTTCCACCATGAACTGCGATTTTCATTGATTAGTGATCGCAATAATCGCGAGAGCTCTCTGTGGATTCTTTCCACATTGTAGCTTTGGGGATGTCTTATCAAGGAAATAACTATTTGGATATCTTCTTCCCTTCATCTATGTACCCATACTTCTTACGTAAATTGCGTACAATGATCCGTTATGATTTTATCAGGTTGTCCATATTTTGGAAAGTGATAATTGAAAATCTTGTTTATTGCTCCCATTGTAGTCATCCTTTTTAGTGGATAGATGTACAACACAATGCGCTAGAAAACACTGTTGAGAAAGTATGGGTCACTGAGTTTAGGGATATAATCAAGAACTTGAAAAACGGTAAAGCTTCCGGGGTAGACAGTATTAACGCTGAAATGCTTAAACACGGTGCGAACTAATAACTCTATGCATCGAAGTAGAAGAAGTCTCAGGTGATTGGAAAAAAGCGATTATCGTACCAATATACAAAAGAAAGGTAGATAAAAGAAACTGCAATAATTACAGAGGGTTCAGCTTATTAGGTACCGTAAGTAAAACATACTCAAAGATACTTATTCGTAGGGTAATGAAAATAACAGAAGAAAAGATTTGGGAAGTCCGAAGTTGGTCTATGTCAGAAAAGTTGGATATTTTCTCAGGTAAAATATTTTTTTAAAAAAGTGAAGGTCATTCCTAAAGTAAACTTTAAAGAGAAAAATTTAATGGTGACATTTATTTTGAGTTTAAAGTTGAGCTTCACGGATTTTTGAAGGTCAACTTTGTTTTTTTAAATGAAATCCCCCTTTTTTACATCTGCAATCGACAGAGCGGAAAATTCCACGTTTAGTTACGTACCCAAGTCATAGGTCAATTGTAACGTTCAAGATCAGGCAAGTACCCTTGCCTCTCACGTTTCAGGTAGCTTGATTAGCGTGAGTCCCCTTGACTTTCACGCTTTAGTGAAGATGTTCGAACTGAGAACCATGAGCTTCTTGACAAAAAGCTATGCGATTGTAAGAATGAGTTACAGCATTACGAAACATCTCCCTATCAATCAAACTAGCCTGTTGCAGAATCCGATTCTGCAATTCATCTAAACTCTGGGGTTGCGTTGAGTATACTTTGCTCTCTAAATAACCATAAAGAAAATAGTCGAGAGGCGTCAGATCAAAAGATCTAGCAGGCCACTCGATTTCACTCCTTCTTCCAATGGATCTTTGAGAGAACGGAGTATTCAAATATGCTCGAACGTCCCTACCGTAATGAGCCGCTGCTCCGTCCTGCTGGAACCAAATATTTTGAAAATTATCGCCTGTAATCTCCCTTATTCTTGGTACAATTTTGTTTTTGAGGAGCTCTTCATATGCACCAGCATTGAGATTACCATCGATAAAGAAGGTGCCATCACAATTTCACAAAATTCAACCCGACAATCAGGATCGTCTTCATTGAGCTATTGTACCAGATGAACTTTGGAAGGATGGAAATTAATGCGTTTAAAAATATTTCGCACTGTCGCAGAAGCAACGTCACGCTCATCACTAGCTCGACGTTAACTAAGGTGTGCGTTTTCAACAAATGCTTGGGGTATGTCCATTCGTAACATTCGTATAAAAAAACGGTATAGGACTTAGGTATCGCCTTAGGTATTGACTTAGGTATCGAAAAGCGGTATAGGACTGTATAACTCTTTGGGGGGGGGGCACAAATCTCACCGGAACACCTGGAACTTTGAATGAAAAATGTCCTTATGATTTTACAATATTTAAAACGCTGTAACCAAGATCAATACAGAGCTCATCAATGAATTTCTCGTTGAAGCTTACTTCAGGAATTGCACTAACCTCTTGAAAAACTTTGTTAATTTTAAATAACCTCTAACTGACCTTGAACGTTACAATTGACATATTACTTGGGTATGTACCTGAACGTAGAATTTTCCGCTCTATTGATTGCAGGTGTAAAAAGGGAGGTTCCTTTTAAAAAAACAAATTTGACCTTTAAAACGCTATAAAGGTCAACTTCCAGGTCAAAATAAAGGTCATTATTGAAGAATATCTCTTTTTGACGAAGAAGGTGTGGATCTCGGAACAGTAAGGGTACGTGTGTTAGCGATCGCAGATAATAAGGTTGTCCTGGCAGAATCTATCCAAGATTTGCAAAGAATGATAAATAAATTAAATGCAATCATGAAGAGCATGTTCCTCAAAATTAACGTAAATATAAAAAAAGACTATGGTGTTCGAAGGAAAGAGTGAGAAAACAATATGCAACATTGTATTGAATGATGAGAGAATTGTACAAGTTGATTCAAATAGTGCTAAAATGGCAATAATATGCGGGAAAACTCTGATGGACAAAGTAAGTAACGAGATAATCCTTAAGGATTGTGGTGCGGAAGAAACGCTAGTTGACACATGATACAGAAATCGGTTAAGATGGTTCAAGCATGTTAAAAGAATGCCAGATGAACGACTAAAAGATTTGTATTTAGGTAAAGTTAATAGCAGCGTGCCAAGAGACGGACCGCGGAAATAATGGTTAGAATGTGTGTATGAGACCCTAGTTAGAAGGGACATAAGAAGCCATAGAAACGCCTGAAACAAAAGACCTTGGCTACTAATGGACCCAAGGGGGAAATGATGACGACTTTGTTGTGAGGATCTTCACTGGGGGTGATTGCTAGGAAGATTGATCAGAAACCTGTGTTGGAGCACTGTTGCGGAGTAAACGTGTTATTTAAATAAATAACACGAGAATTCTAGATTAATCTAAAAATTTTGTAACTTCTTCCTCACACTACTCCCCTCCCCAACGAGTGAGTCACGCCTACCCCGAAAGGGAAACGGCTTAATGGTGTAATAATAAAACCACTAAAGGGTTTATGCATGCACTATTAAATCTTAGAATAATGCCTTTTTTCTTTAATTTTTCAATTTATTTTTGATAGCGTTCTGATAGCGTCTTTTGATAGCGTCTGATAGCGTTCATTGAACAACTTTTTCTTGGATTTGAATATCAGTTAGTATACATTCATCCTGAGCGTTATCATATGTTTTAATTGTGTCGATTTTCTTTATGATATTGAGAAAAGTTTCCTCTGGCTCGAAGTATTTTCCTAAACATTCGATATAACTTTCTTACTGATTTTTTTAGGGTCCGAAATCAGTCGTATTCTTTTTGGATCTTTATGTACTAATTTAATTATCAGGGATTTATATTTATCCTTAAGATCGATTGTGTTATCGTCAAAATTTCTTTTCCTTTTTTAACTTATTAATAAATCGATACTAATTATGCATTCCTTATTTAGCCGAGGTAAAATTAAAAAACTTAAGATCCTTCCCAGTCGCCCATTTTGAATTTCGCATATATCTGATGCTTTAACTTTACTGGTCTCGCTTTAGTGGTCCCTACAATTGTTGTTCCTAGAATAGGTAAGAGTTCGCATTCCTTAAAATTTTCGAAATTAATTTCATAAAAAGTTTTGGAGATGCAAGTGACTTTGCTGCCATAGTCGATTAGGTCTTTAGTTTCTGCCACAATCCCACGTGATTTTATAAACTATGTTACATTCAACTAAAATATCTAATTTAATAAATTTGTTTAAATTGTAATCTACTCTAAAAACAGTTTTTATTTTGAAATTATTTAATAGTTTTTTGAAATTTTGTGAAATGTTCCCGAAGAAAGGTATAGGAATGATCTCCTGTTTTAAATTAATAATTCTATCAGAATTTGAAATGTTGTTAGTGGGTTAGTTTTTCTTGAAACCTATCTCAGAAAGTCTTTTTTTAATGTGTTTATGTGCGAACTCATTGGGGGTAATTGTAATACTTTAAGTATTTTTTGACAATTTAAAAGTTATCCGAGTGCAAAGTATTATCAGATAGCAGAATAGCAGCATAAACTAGATTTTTAACAATTCCTATTTTATGTTGAATAGGTTGGTCAGATAAATAATTGAGAAATCTTCCTGAATAAGTTGCTTTCCTAAATCAATTCGTTATAAAGGAATTATTCTCATCTCGGCAAAGTGGATTGAAATCGAGTAACGTAGATTGGAATAAATTGGCTTAGAGGCTTAGAGGCATTCGATTATGAAGGATTGACGTAAATTGGAGTTCATTGGATTGAAGTAAATTGAACTGGATTATAATAAATTGGATTAGAAATTATTGGAGGGAATTGAATTGCATTATAGTGGGTTGGAATGGATTGGAGCAGATGAATTGGAATGGATGGGCTTGAAATTGACTTTTTTTTCTGTTAACTTTTTTTATATCGTACGTAGTTTGAGTTAATCTGCTTATTTTCAAATAGATCCAAATAGATCCTTATAGATAAAAAACAATTATTGTATTATTTGTATTCAATAAACAATTATTTCGCGGTTTCGTTCCGCGGTGCGATTTAGTCACCGAATTGATTAAGGGTGCACTTTGCATGTTCATTACTCGTCACTTATTAGGGATAGGAAAATTTTATTTTCTTAAATTAGGCAGACTTAGCTCCTCTTCTAATCATTCTCTAGAATCTTATTTATGTGACAACCCGGAACAAATTTTGCTACTTTTCCTACCAGATGAATAGACTATAAAGCCAGAGCAGTTTCAACAAAAGAGAATGCTAAGTCACCAAATTACAGTTGACAAGAATTATAAGATTTTAGTGACTGGTGTATTTTATAAATAAAGTTACAAACACATGTTTCAGAAGCCCGCTGCTGTGATAAGGGTGATGATTCATCAGCTTTAGTAGTCACTATACAAAATTGCTTTGTGAAAAACAGCATCTCTGAAAACTTAAAAGATTTTTAAGACATTGACCCAAATGGAATCTTAATACCACACATGTACAATCTTGACGCTTGAAAACAAAAAGCCAAAGACCACAGTGGACGCTTTACAATCTGATGAAGCACGAAAATATTCATTAGTAGCTTTGTGAATCAACTGGCTCTCTCTTGTATTAAGCAGTGTCTCCTTAACTTTGAAAATATGAGGCTTGTCTATATGCTGGTATTATCTTCGGCGTTATTTCTCAGTTGTATTGGTAAATATAATAATATAATATTAATCCTGAAGTGTACCCTTAGAAGCCTCCCTAATGCGAACGTGAACATATGGTACATTCCCAGATGTGCAGAAATACCCAGCGTACCTTCTGAATAAAATGGTTACGCAGCCGCGTCACGGTAAAATTACCACATAGTTCCGAGTTACAAGGTCGAGCCTACAGTTAGCCTGTAAAGAATAAGCAAGCATAAATACGAGAGTGCATCAATGTCGCGACGTCGCAAAACCGTTTTCGGCTTTGGGTGTCAGTCGCACACGTAGAGTCCCTGCAGCTTCTGCGTCGACGTGAATCTGGCCACTATCATTTAAGCTAGCTTATTCTAAGCAGGTTTGCTGTAGGCTCGCCGGTATAACTGGGTCCATGGTGACCGTTGCGGTCACTGGGTCCGCTATGGAAAATTTTCATTTTTACATGTATTTACAATTTTTCGTAGAATTCAACACCCTCATTTTATTTATACACATTTATTTTTAATTATTTATTAAAAACTTCTAATTAAAAGTGGTATTTGGAAACCTAGCGTGAAATATTGCATGTCGAGTCACCCTTAACATTTAGGTCGGGTGTCCGCCAGGCATACTTTTTTTCAAAGAGACGAAATGAGTGTTCTGGAACTTAGGTTGTTACCGTTAAATTGTTACCGTTTTTTCTGAAAATTCTAACTTTTTTCCATTGTTCAATTGGAGTAAAGTAAGAGTTCATTATAGTGAAAAAAAAATTATTTGAATCCTTTATTATTAGTGGTAATGATATTCACTTTGCCTGCTGGTAAGAAGTTGCAGTTTTTTCTAAAATATTTAACTTTGATTTGGTCTTTAGCTATGAGCAAATATTAAATAAACATTATGAGGCTTAGGTTTCATGCAAAAGGGTCGGTGAAAAGAAAAAAAATGGTCCATATGTCAAGTTATTTGTTATAAAAAAGATTTGCAACAAATATCCAGTATGATGGTTTATGCTTTGCGAACTATATTTATTCATCGAAATCGGTCGTTTAGAGCAATGAGGTGAAATGTGATCATAAAAATGCTGTATGCAATATAATTTGTTAGATTTATTACCAATTATCATAAAAAAGTGTATGATTTTAACAGTTTTTGTTAAAAACGAACCGAATTTTCTTCCGATTGTCATCGCATCGCATTGCCTCTGATACAAATCGATATACTTTGTCATCTGATATAATTTGGTAAATTCGAAACATTGATTGTGGAATAAATCGTTCTTGAAATGAGGACTGGAATCATGAATTTTCCATCATGGAAATTTGTTCGAAATATTCGTTCATAAATATCTTAAATGATATTTTAAGTAAAAAATATCAATGAGCATCACTGTCTATGAGATTCAGAGACAATCTGAAGAAAATTTGGTTCGTTTTTGCCAATAATTGTTTAAATCATACATTTATTTATAAGAATGGTCAATAAATTTAACAAATTTTACCGAACACCTCATTTTCATGATCACTTTTCACCTTATTGCTCAAAACAAGCGATTTCTACGTATAAATATAATTCACAAACACCTTATAGACCATACTGGCTATTTGTTGCAAATATCTGTTTATATAAAATGACTTGACCTATCAACTTTTTTTTTTACTTTCATCAAGCCTGATGCCGAATGTCACTAAGAACAATTTTCACAAAGAATAAAAAAGTTTTCAATCAATTGAGAATTGAGACATGCAGCTTCTGCCTTTTAAATATTTTACTGTATTAGATACAAGTTTGATCATTTCTTGGGAAAATAAACTGTTTTTTTGAAAATTCCCGTTTCTGGATTAAAAATTCAAATATTTACGTAGACAAGGTATTTTTCATTCCAAAGTTAAATCTTAATGCTGAAACTTCAATTAAAGAAAAAAACTTTATTTTCTTTAAAGAAAGTAGTTTAACTGTAAAACCTAAGTGTACAAGTTTTAAGCAAAAACTTGAATTAAAAAAAAAATTCCATCAAGAAAGTCGAATTTTGAACAAAAATCAAGAATTCGAAACATTTGTAATTTTAGAAAAAAAATTTTCTAACCGTCGCTTTTGTGAAGGCCCCACTTCCTAAGTGATAACGTAGTCTATGAGCGAACACTCAAAGAGTATATCAAAGGCCAATTTATTCTTTTACTTCTTTCAAAAGTTATTGTGCTAACAAACTAAAAATCTACAGATAGACGGACAAGCATACAGACTGACACTTTCTTTAAAACGAGTTTCAAAGGCGTTTAAAAAATACCGTAAAAAGGGATACAATTTTACACATCATACCTCCTCTGATGAGAATGTAAAAATAAAATATAATTTGTTATTAACCCGTGCACGGTCAGGCAAAAAGAATATATCGTATCAAAAATATGTCCAAGAAAAAAATATTCAGAATCACCTGATATTTGCAGGGTCAATGGTTTTGGGGTGGCTGAATCGAATCTAATCTTACGTTTTCAAAATTCAAAACGCCTGATCCAATATTGCGGAAATGAATTATTGAAAATGTTTGTATCAGGATAAAATTGTTAATGCGCAGATTTCTGGAATCGCTGACTTTCAATATAGTGTTGGATTTTCCAAATTAAAAACGGCATTTCGAATGTTGAAAACGCAACATCAGATTTGAATCCAAAGCCGCCAAAAACACTAGCACATACAAGGATAATCAAATTGAATCATGTTAAATAATTTTATTTTTAAATGCATGCATGTGTGTCATGGTGAAAAACTGGTACTCCTGTACGGTAGTGAAACCTGGACATACTAATAAAAGGATACGAATAAAATTAGGGCGGTTAGCTTGCAATTCCTGCACAATGTTTGCGATAAAATGCAAAAGGACAAATTAATAAGAGGATTCTCAAAGAATGTATTACCAAATTAATTAATACTTGGCAATCAATGTAGATCGACGATGAACGTCAGAGTCCTTTAAATCAGTTATCATGATTTTTGTGTACATCAGCAGTATTCTTACAGAATCATCAAAAAGGCCAGTAAACAACTGGAATCCACCTTCTCCTACAGAAAGTGAGATTTTGACTGCAGAAAATATAACAGCCCTAACAAGTGATTGGGATACTGGAAAATATTTATATGGCGGTGATTCAGGATACCATGCGTCTATAACTCTTTCTCCTGCAGCACATTATAACCAGAACCATCAACGTGTACCAACCCCACACCGTGAGTTAAAAATGCATGCATTTTATTGATTTATAACACAGGACCACACATTGCAACAAAAAATTGAGAGGGATAAACGGACGTCGCACATACGTATTTTGGGGTTCTGCTTTCGAATCCGTTGAGCTTTTACCTCCAGTGCTAAAAATGGAGCTTTTTAAATGTTTTCGTACATAAAAAATTGGGCAAGTCTACATCTATCAAATTCATATTTGAAACAATAAAGCTTATAGCCAAATCCAAAAATCCCAAACCTCTAAAACCAAAAATCCCAAAACCACTAACTCTAAACCCACGAAGCCTAACTTCGCAAACCCCAAACCTATAAACCACAAACGCACAAACTTTGAACCTACAAACTCCAAATTCATAAACTTCAAACCCACACATGATAAAACTTTAAACCTCAAATCCACTAATCCCACATCCACAAGCCCCAAACCCACATACTTATTAATCGTAAGCCCTTAAATTCCAAACCCAAAAATCCTACAAACCTACAAATCCCATATGTGCAAATCCTAAACCTACAAACTCTTGGTCTTCAAAGCCAGAAATCCCTAATCCGCAAACCCTGAACACACAGCCCCCAAACATTCTGACTCTAAACCCAAATAACCTCATTCCACGCACCCCAAACCGCAAACTCCAAACTCACAAACCTCAAACCCACGAACCCGAAAAACCTGCGACATAAAGTAAATTCTTTGATATCGTAACTAATATACTTGCTCTTTACCGAACCCGGGAATAGCCAACGAGGTGGTGGAAAAATACTATTCCCTTCTTTTTTATTTTATTTTTCATTATTTTTTTGTACTTTTTTGTATTTTTGTTTTTTATTTAATTAGTTACATTAATGTACCTATTGTCTTTTAGCAGAGTAACGTATAAGTTTGGCTTCGAAAGATCTACGAATGGCTTTTCTTTTATGAAGACTTTTTGTTTCACGCATTAAGTCCCAGCAGTAGTCTACTAATATGGATTCATGCCAAACTGCTTGCCATCGTTTCTCAACGTGTTTCAAGTCTTGATCCATTCTTTCATTCTCTTTCTACCTAAAGACATCCAAATTTTTCAGCAAAGTATTTAATATGTGAATCTAAAAAGTAAAATTTTAGGTTCATTAAGCAGTTCATATTTTTGACAGGGGACATTATTTTCTCGACAATTGTTTTGTTTTGTGGAGTTTTTCTATTTCCCCAAAAAGATGTACTCACCTTTCTGAAACTTTGTCACGCATCCTTTTCTGTATCTGTCATAACTTCTCCAAAATGTTCACCTTCAAAAAGATCTCTTATTTGTAAACCATCAAATACGCCTTCCTTAATTTTCTTTTGAAGGTAGCAAATTTCTTTTATGTTTTTGGAACCGATTTCTGAATTGTTTCTAGATGTCCACACTTTTATTTCGTAGTGCTGTTTACGTGCACGACTGTCCCACTCACACAAAAACAAGGGTGCGCATAGCGTATTTCCACTTTAAATTTCTAAATATAATATATTTTATTTTTCTAATTTTAAAAAACTCTCTTTAGCAGCAACTTAGTTCTTAAGATAAATTTTGTAAGCATTAAAATTTGCTTTTCTTTCTTTTTACCTTAGTACTTACAATAATGTCTGACAGTGGGTGTAAAGGGAAATACACTTTTTGTGCTGTCTGCGGATGTTATATGAGGAAGAGGAATCGGAGAAGTATCAGTGCTAGAGCAAAATAAGCGACACATTTTTCTGGTTCTATGGTTTGAAGAAAGCTTGCAAATCACAAAGCAGATTATCATTTCTGTTTGTGCAATACAGCTGGTTATAAATTAAAACATTATAATACTATCGCATATCCAAAAGTGTCTTCAGTAACTTTTCCTTCACCAGTTTAAGAAGTTGAAGTTAGTTCAAATCCTGAGATTATTTGACAATTGATGATGAAATACAAGAACCTGCAAATAGCTCCAGAGAGACTGTTGATGATGATTATGATGGATTAGATGAAAATACATCTGAAAGAGGTAAATTAAGTAAAGAAGAATTAAATGACTTAGTTCGAGATTTGGGGATTTCAAAACATAATACAGAGCTGCTGGCTTCAAGATTGAACGAAAAAAATGCTTCACTAAAGGAACAAAAGTATCATTCTATCGCAGTAGAGATCTAAAATTCGGAAAATATTTGTCTAAAGAAAAGATTTCATTTTATTGTAATCATGTCAAAAATTTGATTGGTAAATTTGAATGTATAAATTAGAATGCAGAAGATTGGCGACTTTTTCTAGATTCATCTACAAGAAGTTTCAAAGTAATTTTGTTATATAATAGAAACGTATACGCTCCTAATCCAGTAGAAAATTCCATAGTCCTAAAAGAAGAATATAAAAGTTTGGATTTTGTTTACAAAAAATTTAAACGCGATGAGAATAACTGGTTACTACGTAGATATTTAAAAATTATAACAATTTTGCTAGGGCAACATAGCAGTTTTACGAAATATGCTTGTTCCTGTGTGAGTGGGACACACGTGCACGTGAACAACACTACGACATGAAAGTGTGGACATCTTGTTTACCTTCCTCCAGTTTACATTAAGTTAGGATTCATTAAACAATTTGCTAAGGCCATGAAAGCGCAAGATAGCGTTCCCTTTAGAAACCTTTTTCGAAAATGTTCAAAACTCTCTGATGCGAAAAATTGTTCAAGACGTATTTAATGGTCTACAAATAAGAGATATTTTTAAAGATGAACATTTTGAAGAAGTTATGACAGATAGAGAAAAGGATACGTGACAAAGTTTCAGACGGGGGAGTACATCTATTTAGCGAAATAGAAAAACTCCACAATACAAAAAAATTGTTGAGAATATAATATCCGCTTTCAAAAATATGAAAAATCGATTAATGAACTCAAAATTACACTTTTTAGATTCACATATTGAACACTTCCCTGAAAATTCGTGTGACTTTAGTGAGGAAGAGGGTGAAAGATTGCATCAAGACTTGAAAGACGTTGAAAAAAGATGGCAAGGAGTTTGGGATGAATCCATATCAGCTGACTACTGCTGGGGCTTAATTGTGAAACCAAAAGTCTACATAAAAGTAAGCTATTCTTCTCAAAGATAATAGCCACATCAATATAACGAATTAAATAAAAAACGAAAAAAAAAAAAACAGTTATACCTGGGTTTTTCGGGTTCGTGGGTTTGAGGTTTGTGAATTTATAGTTTGTAGGTTAGGGTTGTGTAGATTTAGGGTATGTAGGTTTAGAGTTTGAAGGTTTGTGTTTTGTGCGTTTGTGGTTTTCAGGATTGGTGTTTTGTGGGTTTGACATTTGTGAGTTTAGGGTTTTTGAGTTAGCAGTTTGTGGTTTTGGGGTTTGTGGGTTGGTAGGTTTAGGGTCGTGCAATAGAATTTCACTGATGGTGAGTGGGCAGAACGCTGTCTGCAGAACTTGTAGGAAGCTTCTGAATGTAAGGCAAGGTGGCGGGGTTTAGCCTGATTTTCATCTTTGAACTTCCCAGTCTTTCTTGCGTCTCTTGATCCACAATCTTGATAGGTCCTGCGATTGTTTGTGGTCGATTACTTGGCGGCTCAGTCAAGCAGTTGGGCTCGTAACGCCAGGGGGATGAATCTTTCAGCTCATTCGAGTAAGTCTCTAGTTGCGCAATCAGCAGAATTGAGTTTTGTAGGAACGTGTCGCCAAACCGGATTCCAAAGTTTGAACTGTATTTCGCCAACTAGGTTTGTCACAAAAGTTGGCAAGCGGGATTGGTGGCCTTGAAGCCAATCAATAACAATCTGAGCCTTACACCACTCATATTTTCGGTCATATTTTAAATCGGAAAAGTATGATAACTTTATTTTTGTAAATTTTGAAAAATTTTGGGAAAAATTAAAACCAGTTTCAACTATATTTAGAACCTTTAGAGGTTCAGCAGATATCTTTTCGATATTTTTAGCGATCTTTTGAAATGTTTTGATACCTTTTTAATAAAAAAAATTTAATTTGCAAACAAAAAGTCATTAAAAATCTTCCAGTTACCTCAAAAAAAGTCTCTTAGTTTTTTGAAGACTTTTAAACTTCTGAATAACGTTTTGACATTTTTTTCGAATTCTTAAAAACAGTGAGGCAATAGAGAATCTATGTAATAACCATGGATCGGCACAGTCAGATGTTCCAAGACAACGTGACATTCTGATTTCCAGTCTAGAAATTCATAAATTCTGTAAAATATTTTAGCTATGATAAGAAAAGAAGCCAGTCCGCCAAGTGGATTGAACAGTTGAGCCATTTCGGAAGTCACCGTCCATTTGGTATGATTCATAGGCTCTTTTCATTAAGAGACAGTAAAGTAGAACCAGTCCAATGGTGTACTTCATTCCAATCCCGAAGTAGAAACGGAATCTTCAATTTCAAAAGGCTTGTCTTGGCTCGAGCGAGATCAAAATGACTCTGGAAGCAACTCAGGTGGTTTTGCTGCCCATTTTGCTTATGATGATTTCTGCCCAGTTGAGAATGGAAATCAGTTCCTTTCTTTTGATCTCAGCGGATATGTGTGAACCATAGTACCGTGTATGGCAGTAGTGAGACAGTAATCTTGCAGGTCCTGGTTTGGTTCTGGTCTACAAACTATTCTCTGCAAGTTACAGTCAATGCCGTCTACATCTATTTGACGAAACATTTTATCGACTGTGAAAACGTAACTAAGAAGTCTCCAACGTGTCACAGTTAAACAGATATACTTTTAAAGTCGCTGTCCTGAATGCATCAAATTATTTAACAATGTACATCAGTTGGAGCGTGAAGATCAATTGAATAATACCCTGATCTTTGCAGACGAATCGCTATTTTAAAGATATCATAATGAGGCAAATAATAATGGGTTTCAATCTGTATATCTTGGTCGTTTACGGGCTTAATGTGATTAAAAGTAAGTTATTCTATAATGCATTCGTTGTAGGCTTCTCGGGCTTGCGTATCCCTCGAGAATCATTTAGAAGGAAGATCAAAATTTCTGTGCGGCGAAACTCTCCCAAGTCATTTGTAGAACCTAATCAGGGAAGTCGAACTACCTGTTGACCTAAAAAGTTCCTGTAGTGGTTATCTTTAAATAAACTTTTAAAATCTTTCTCTTCCTTCTTCAATAAGGTCCCTTTTGGAATATGTTCTAATTCCCAGAAAAAGCGCAATGGATTGCTGAGGGAGTAGTTTTTTTGTAGATAGCGAAGCAGATGAGCAGTGGCCTGTACGAGTAGCTTTTATGACTTTTATGACTTTTATGAAAAGTTGATATCTCGCTAAACGCAAGAAAGTTTTCTTGGTCTTTTAAGAACGTTTCCCAGTTCTCACGTGTTTCAGAATCTGACTTCTGAATAAGCAAATGAACAAAGTAATCTTCCCATTGATCTACGGGTCTACTCATATTTGAAAACGTACGAATTGATTACCTCTTCTCCTTGCTTCTTAGTGTTGTCGTAGACGCGTATAAGAAATTTAATTATGTGATTCTTCAAGAACAGGTGACCACTGTAATTCACTATAAAATGTCGGGATTAATTTTTCATAAGCTTATTTAATCCTGCTCAAAGGAATATGTGATTAAGCGATTTCCTTCCTGAGTGTATTCACAACCTGTTTTATTGTCACTAGGGAAATAAAAAAGATTCATCGTTACAGATTCATCAAACCAGCCAGGTTACGACTGGATCCCACATTCTCATAAAAATAACGAGGTTGTGACTGCAGATGATATAAAAACCCTATTAAGAGATTATGATTCCGGACAATATTCATATGGCGGTGATTTTTTACACCATACGTCTATACCTCCGAGTCCTGCATCATATACTTACCAGGAGAATCAAGGTGCTTCAAACGCACACCGTAAGTTAAAAATTTACGTATTTTATTGATTAATAAATTAACACAAGGACTAAATTGTTAAAAATAAGATACTGCAGACCAAAGAATTTACATGTTGAATCAATGATTGTTCCCATTATTCGACGTTTTAAAAACTACACGTTTTGCTAATCAGGATAGAGTCGTATTCATACAAGTTTCATATCATATCATAATCGCGTTTTTCATGAAGCCAAAATTCTCCTTTTCTCAATTGTTCTATGCAAATAGGTGATATAAATAAAAATGTGTTCAATTAAAAATGCGACAAAAATAAAAAGATATGTGTCTTCTACTAAAAACTGAGGTTAAGAATTAAAGCAAGATTTATATTTACCTTTGAATTAACTTCGCTTTAGTTTAATTAGTTAAAGAAATTTATTTGTGTATTTTTCTAAAATCTATTAAATTATTTAAACAATTTAACAAAAGTAGTAAATTTGAAACAAAAATTTTGTAAGAAGGAACCGAAACAATGGCATATCAGTTTGATCTAATAAGGGTGCTAAGATTTCTAAATAAATTTTGTAATAAAAATTAAACAGTAAAAATTGAATTGACTCGCTCAGACTAGATTTCGTTTCTAACCTCAAAAAAATGATAAAAGTTGGAACATTTATAGAAACACCTAGAAAGCAAAGCGCTTATTAGTTTTTAGGGTCGTCGATTCCAAATTTAAATGTAATTTGACTCAGCGTAGAACTTGTTAGTCATTCTTTGATCATGGCTATCAGTCTGTAGCACAAAATCCGGCTGCCGTGCCAGATACTGTGATGGTGACAGCTGCCCCGAAAGGGGATTTGTAGAATGATTCGTTCTTAGATTTACTAAGGTAACCAAGCCAGCAAAGGGGCACTGCCTTGTACGTGGGCGGGATAATGTGTAGATGAAGCCATAGTGTGTCCGACGACGAGTTGAAATAGTCCTGTTCAAAGTCGGAGAGCTCTCATACTTAGGCCTAGGAAGGTATGAGAGTTATCACCCTTAGAATGGTAGACTAACCTGTGGTCGGGCCAGGATCCCTCACGGACAGGTTTTCCTTAACACATATGGTACCTTCAAACAAAAAATTTTCACACACAAAATAAGTGCAGCTTGTTAAAAGATGTCACACCGTTGGGATTCAAGCGGACATTCTAAGGACATGATATATAACAAACCTTCGTTATGGCAAGAGACCATGCATCACATAGATTGTTACTTTTGTATGAATGACGTTACAGGTTTCAACAGAAAAAAATAAGCGAATATTTGTTTATACCAATGTCAAAACAGTAGAAAAACCAGAAAGATCGGTCTGCACTGAGAGAAATTCTTATGCAAGCCAGGATTCCGATTAAGTAGGTGAGTCGAGGGAAAACTTTGAATCCGAAGAAGAAAATGATTATGATGAATATAGTGATGAATCGCAACGTCACGAAAATTACGACGACTACATCCCAGGTGAAGGCAAGGATAAATTTTTCCAAGTTACGTCGTAGAAGGAACTGAATGACTTGGTAAGAGATCTGGGGCTACCAGAAGAGGTGCAAAACGTCTTACGTCGTTTAAAAAAAAAAGAACTACAGAGAATTAAAATGTAGAAAATACATCACGAAACTAAACTACCCATTGCTGGTGTACTGTAACGATGTGCAAGGGTTAATGGAAGATTTGAAACTAGGTGTTTACAAGGATGAGGAGTGGAGATTCTTTATTGATTCTTCTAAAAGAAGTCGCAAGGGAATATTACTTCGCAACACGAATAACTGTGCTCAAGGAAACGCACCAAAATATTGTGCAAAATATTCAGATACCCCTTTGGTCAATCCAGAGAGAGTTCTTCTATCCCGTCTCAATATTAAATTGGGTTTCATGAAGCAATTTGTTAAGGCTCTTAACAAAGAAGGCAAATGTTTCAAATATTTGCAGCAAAAATTTCCAAATATTTTAGACGCAAAAGTGCATGTGGGTATTTTTGATGGCCCACAAATCCGCAAAATGTTAAACAATCAGAATTACATAAAAGTTATGAACAAAAAAGAGAAAACTGCTTGGACGAGTTTCAAAATATCGTGGAAAACTTTCTCGGTATTCGTAAAAGAGAAAACTTCAAGAAAGTAGAAGCTGATCTGGTGAATAATTTTGGAAAGCTGGGTTGTTCGATGAACCTATATTTGGACTTTTTGTATTCTCACTTAGATTACTTTCCAATGAATTTGGAGCATTAAAGTGAGGAGCAAAGAGAAGTTGTTCAGAAAAGGGCAAAACTTCACAGAAACCCCCTGCATAGGTCCATCGAGAATAAAAGAACCAGATATCATAGAAAAAAATAAAAGAAGCTTTTCTTTCACGTGTCAGGGACAGTTTTCGGTGTTTAAATTCACTTTTTTCAAGGTGATGAATGGAATGCGACCTTGCCGAATCAAATGTCCTTTAAATTTGGCCTCAGCCATCCTGAAATCAAAAAGCAGCTTTGCTTTCGGGGTGTTTCCATGAATGTTCCAACTTTCATCATTTTTTTGAGATTAGGAACGAAATGCCCAAATGTGTGTCATAATGCAAAAGTGGCACGACTATTTTTTATGTGTATATGCATCACTGAAAATGAAGGGGTTAAATGAGAAATAAAGAAGAATTGTTATCAAAAATTAAAACACACGAACCTTTTCGAAATTAAACAATATTTCATTTTCAAAAAACATCAAAATCGAATGTAAAAAAAATGTATTTTAATCAAACGTATTGTCTTATAATTTCCAAGATTTTCTTTTGAAATGTTCCGAATTAATTTGAAATGGAATTTTTCAAACTAAAATCTTGTTTCAAGTTTTTCTAGGAATCAGTAGAAAAATGTTCATTTACATAAAACCTTTCAATATTCTTCAAAGGGCTTCTGATTTGTTGTTTCTTTTTCGACTTTCTAAAAAAAAGTTGTATCAGAAGTCAATTATTTGATAAAAAGTGTAACCAGGTTGTGGAAAATACTTGTTTTTATTAAAAATTAATTATTTAATCTGCAAATTTAACAATTTGGTAGAAAATTCACCATTTTGATTGAAGATTCAACATTTCCGCATCAAATTCGTCCTTTTAGGTTGAATTCAATTAATTGAAAATTAGTTCATTTTTTGTTTAAAAATCAGTTTTTTAAACTGTAAATTTTCTGGTCCCATTTTTTGTTGACAATTTATCTTTTTTAGTTGAAAATTTAAACTAAATTTTTTGATAAGAGTCTGTTTTCTGAAATATTCTATGTCTAGGCTTAAAAGGTCAACTCTTCCTTTGCAAATTAATCTTGGGAAATAAATCTATTTTTAGTATTTTGCTACCACAATAATATTTTTGGGAAAATTTGATATAATTTAGGTCTTCCTTTAAGAGATTAATTATAAGTTTTGAATATATCCAAAAAGATCACAAAAGAAACTGGAAGATTGTAAGCAGCTTTTTCAATTTGGAAGGATTTATACAAATTTTATAAAAATCTAGATTTATTTTTAAAGGTATTAGCAAGTTTCAGAAACTCTCAAGATGTTCAAAAATAATATTAATCATGAGAACATTTTTAAAAATTTGAAATAAAATGAATATTTTAGAATATTTATAGAAAATAAAATTTCTAGAAAATAAAATTTCTAAGATTACTAAAATGTGTTAAGAGATTAAAAAATTTTCTTATGATACCTGGAAACATTGCTAACAATTTTTTATTGAAAAACATTAATTTAAAAAAATTAATAAAAATGTCAACAACAATCTAAAAAAATTTCAGAAAATTTGTTTCATTTTAAAAGATTGTTAAAAAATACTACGTGGACGTTTTCTGTTAAATGAAATATTTTTTAATATCAACGAAAACCGTAAGAGTACTTTTTGTGAAAAATTACACAAGAGTTGTGAGTGGCTTTTTGCAACAATAAGCACAACTTTTTAAAAAAATCAACAAAGAATGTTCGTCTTAATGTCTTTCTTGTGACTCTTTGATGAAACACTTCAAAAATGTCAATAATTAAAAATTATTTGAAAACTTTTTGATAAACAACAAACTATCTTGGCAAAAAGTCATCGAAAGAAGATTCTGAGTGGATTCCACAAAAAAAAATTCAGGACATTTTTTGAAAATCACTCAATAACTTCTGAACTTCTGAACAGCTGCACAAAAAGTCGTGAACTTTTGTACAGTATATTGGAGCTAGAAATTTTGCTAAACACATTCGTTTATCAAGTACAACGGGCATATCGTATGAAAATTATATTTTATGTGCTGTCGCTGATTTTAAATCCGATGTAAAGACGTCGAATTTGAAAATAGCTAATCCAATATTGCAGACCATAATTGAGCAAATTGAAAACATTTTACTAAAGATTGTTACACGGGAGTTTTCGGTTCGAATATTTTTAATCCAAAATCAAAATGTCAGTCTTCCAAATCATGAATCTAATATGACGGACTATAGTAGTAAAAAAAAATTTAACGAAGAATTTCTACTCTGCGGTTTTTAAATTGAAAATAAGCGAACCGAAAAACAACCGTTTTTTAATTTTTAGTCAAATCAGTTTTTGTTTTAAATTATAAGCTGTCATGTCAGATTCGTCATTTTTGAATTTGAAATTTTTATGTCGAATTTGAAGTGAGCGTCACAAGAAACCTTTGACTACTCCTACTGATTAAATTCGATTGGATAAAATTAGTGAATTTCTCCAAAGCTTAAAATAGCAGATATAACGCCCTTTTTTTAAAATCCTTAAAGTCTAATTTAATTTACACACAGAATAAAATATGGGCAGAGGAAGTACCAGACACTGTGCAGCCAATGTTGTCCGCGTGCGGTAGTTCAATTCTTCGGGAACCTGCGTGATTCGACTAGCGAACGCGCGACATGCGAGTGGCCTACACAACATTGATTCTCCGCATGCGGGGTTGGAGCGGTCCAACACACTGAGCGTGTGCTGTTGGATGCTGGTATGCCCACAGTTAGTTTTGTTGAATTTCTCTGCGGTACTCGCGCTTTGCACGTTCGTCAGCCGAATCGGGCGAGCCCCAAAAAATTGGACTGCCATAGTTCTGTTTTCGAACGGATAGAAGTCCATCCCACGCGGGCGGTACTAGTTCTACAGTTTCTAATACCCGCCTCTACACAAATTTTTTTCCGCGCGGATCGGATTTGAAATTAGAACACATGGATCTTTTTAAAAACGTGTTTAGAGCGTAAAATTTAATATCTGTATGTTGATGGTGAACGATTTGGTGCAACTATACATTATGTAATTGTTCCATTTAAACTAACAAAAAACAATATTTGTTTCAGGGAAATACTACCCTGAAATTAGCGTTAGACTTACACACATTTTTGTATGTATTTACGGTATGTCTGAATACTTTTAAAATATGTAAACTTCTGTGTTTTTCCAGACAGAGAGTATTATTCTGCGATCCATTCTGCTCCTAGCATTGATAATTATTCTGCCCTGTATCCTACTCATCGCATGCAGCTCAATCCTGATATGTATCGTGCTCCTGATATGCCGTTTGTTCCTGCCATGTCTTCTGCTCATGACATATATTCGACTAGTGCCACGTCTTCTGCTCCTGCCGAACAATCTCCAAATGTCAGATCTACGTCTTCTTGTGGCATTCCCCCCTATCATACACTATTTAGCAAGTCAATTGAAGAACTTCGATACGAACGATTTTACCCTATCAGGAATGAGACCCGGGAACTTGTAATTCAATTATACGAGTTTTTTCCGGGCAGGGGAATTTATTTGAGAAATAAAGACAAATATATCAAGGACGAGCTAACCGGAATATATTTTTTAATGGCTGATATCAATGGTGACGCCTTGGCAATGGTGACTAAAACCCAACGTAAAAATTCTATTTTACGTGCTTTATATATGCGTCCACGTCCAAGCGGAAAACGAGCAAAAATAAACGTATTTAACCACCAGGTTAGCCAAATAGGGAAACATGAAGCAGATGACACTCCATTAGGAACGGCACATTCAATCAAGACAAATTTTAAAAGAAAAACTGTGACAGTTCCTATTAGGCTAGCTTGTCATGTTATATACCAGCCCGAGGATATTAAATTATTTGGATTGGGAACTGAAGAACTTAAATCATATCGATTTTTTCCCCGTGGAGGTTCGAACCGAGAACTTTTAATTGAAGTATACCCTTTTCTTCCCGATTCAGGAATTTATTTGAGGAATCAGATTGGACAAAAATACGCCATCCCAGCTGGACCACAATTTGTGTTATCAGGAGTCAACGGTGACGCCTTTGCCTTAGTGAAAAAAGCAGAAACTAGGCATACGGTTTTTCGTGGACTATATCGCGCTGAATTTGATCCTGATGTTAATGATCGAGCAAAAATAAACAGATTCACCAACCTCGTCAGCAAAATCGATATAGAAGAAGCTAAGGACATTCCATTAGGGAACCGTGGCTTCTTCTCCGACTCGTTTGCCATGAGGCCAGTAGCTTCGATAAATGAGCCCGGAAAAAATGTCGGTCGATCTGTTAGACCCAGAAGGTCATGAATTAGGAGCAACTACATATAGCTCTAGGTATTGTCGAACAATACACTAAGGAAATAGGAATGGAATTTGGGTTAGATAAATGCGCCAAGGTTTATTTGAAGCGAGGAAAACTTAATGGCATCTATGAAGACCCTGAGCTCGTCGATAGAAGCGCTATACGACACCTTTGCGCTGGAGAGACTTATACGTACATGGGCGTGCCACAAAGCCGCATTCAGGATGTGCAATCTATAAAGGATACTCTCCGAAGCAGATGTAAACGGCTCATGCACATAACCAAGAGCATCTATCTTAAGTCTTCTGTTCAGCGACTCTGCATCTCACGCCATTAAGATGGTCACGAAATATTAAATACTGAATGTCTTCACCACAGGAGTATTGTGGGTTCCTCACAGAGAGTCGCAAATAAAAGAGATCCTCTTCTTAAAATGGTCAGAAAGCATGAAAAAGACGGTAAAGGAGCGTTTCATTACGAAACAGCGGAATGCATCAAATCTTATCTTTTTCGACTACTCACTGCTGAAAGCCTAGATTCAGAAAGCACAAGAGAAAAAACTTCCAGGAACAGCTCCTCGATAAGAGGATGCACAGCATATTCCACAAAAACGTGAATGATCAGTCAATGTCGTGTAAGCTAACTTTTGCTTTCCTTAAATCACGCGGATTAAAGTCGGGCACGGAGGGTTTCATTTTGGCATGTTAAGATGGTGTCATTTCCACTTTAACATTCCCCCGCCACATTCTAAGTCAAGACATTCCCGATGATAGCTGCAGGGCATGGCATGCATATCCCGAGCATCTACGATATATGCTATCTAGTTGTGTAACTCATGCTCCTAGGGAAATAGAGTCAATTGTCGAGAATGAGAAGTGCCGTATATATTGGAACTTTATACTCTCGACAATTGTTTCTGTTACACACTCAAGGCATGACATAGCTGTCATAGCTTCCTTTCCCTTCAAGTGAATAATATGCTAAACCACTCGCAGAGAAAATGCAGAAGGCGGTCGTCCTTGGGTCACTCCGTGTCTTTAGGTTGCTGGAGACTTTTGCCGGATCGTCGTATTGATTCCGTCACAGACTGTAACCACCTATCTCACGATCGTGAGACGTGGTTATGGCTGAAATTTTACCACGATTTCGCTAGGATCGGGTGCAATTTTTGAGATTAGCAGCCGATCCCGGAAAAATCCTGCGGTTGTGCTTATGACGAAAATTTTAATATTATATATACATTCATATATCGTATATATAATAAAAAATTATAATTTAATTTTTGGTTGAAAATTATCTTTTTCGTGACAAACACATATTTGCATGTAGGAATTCACTTTTTTTTTTAAATCATCATAAGATATTCCATTTTTTGTCGAGAATTATTATTGTTTATTAAAAATGCAACAACTAGGTTCATTGCGAAACTACAATATAAAAAATTCTATTTTTAAGAAAATAAATCGTTTATTCATTTCAGTTATAAGGCTTGGCATTATATTTTTTCATAAGTAATCTTTCAATACTAATTTCGATTAATCATTTTATATATAATAAAGTTGTTCGACCTATTCTTAATTTATATATACGTTATTTAAATTAACGTTGCGTTTAAATAAAGTGAGATGATTATACCTGTAATCGGATTTTTGCCCAATTATTCATTTTTTATGAATTCTCCCATAAGGGATATTAAAACTTTTGAAAAATTCATTGATCTCTTAGAAACGCTTGGTCAGGCTGGATCTATAAATAATAATCTGGGCGGCTATGACCCTCAATAATAATGATCATTTTCAAGCTTTATACTATGGAGAACATTCAGAACATCTACTATGCAAGATTATTTTAAGCAATATGCCCTACTCATTGTCATTGACTGTTCCTAACAAAACGAGTTTCTAAAACGAACATCAGTAGATGTCCCTTTAAAATTAGAATCCAGTGATAACTTTTCCGCTAATAATGTAAGGTAGTGGGGGTAATTTTGAGGGGTGGAGTTGACAAAAGAATATAAAAAAGCGGCCTCTGACTGAAAACAATCAGTTCCTGTCAACGTATTATTCACCACCTGGTCTACGTGGGAGTGAAAATAGGTTTCTCACGTAGAATCTACGTAAAGGGTTTAGAACAGAAAACAAGGTTGGAGAAATATTTAATTAATGTACAGAATCTATAGTAATTTAACGGTCCATCATGGCAAAAATTAAAGTCTGAAAAGTTATCAAATACATTTATACATCATACTTTAGAAAACGCAAACTGTGCAGTAAATAATGGAATGACTCTCTGAAATTGATTTCTCGTTGATCCAAATAATTTCTATGTGACTAATGCTGTTAGGGGTACTGATGAGTTTTATGTTAATATTAATTAACAAAAGTCGTTTTTTCGTGACTTGCAATGATTAGCTAACTTTGATCCGTAGCTTGCGGAATCAACTTAAAATGTTTTTACTAAGACTCCTTGCTATGATGTTTTTCCTAGTGATAAAAAAATGTTATATTAAAAAATGCGCATTTTTACCATTTTTTCGATAATAGGCTTGCTTTTTTGCGGAAGTAATTCGAAACATTATGCAATAGAATCTATGCTATCGTATTTTTAATAGTGACAAAATAATAATTATTTAAACGATTTTCATGAAGAAATACGCATTTTGACAATTTTTACATGAATAGATTAAATTTTTTTGGAATTAATGCGAAATATCTTGAAAAAGAACCCTTGCTGTCATATTTTTTATATTGAGCTGATATATGACAGCAAGGACTTTTTTCCAAAAATAGGAAAAAATCTAGTGACCGCCCAATTCTTCGTGAATCGTAAATCAAAATGCACAATGTGCATTTGTTTATCAAAATTTCGTCAAAAAATCATTAGCTACTCCTAACTTATTGTAAGCGAACATCATTATCTGAGATAATTTATACAAAAGCTATGGGCCAAAATTAGATAATCATTGAAAACCACGGAAAAATGAGATTTGTTAATTAATTTGTTTATAACATTTTTCAAAAATTTTATTTTTACTTTAAGCCACTTATAAATTATTTGCAATTAGTTTTTACATTGATTTCTGACCCTTTTTAATGAAATTCAAAGTCTTAGAAATAATGGTATCTTGAAAAAGTTTAGCAACTAAAAATTGCACAGTTAAATGTTATACCCAGAAGCCTTACGGCCAACTATAAAAAAGAATAATCAAAATCCGTTATGAATTGCACTATCAGTCGATTTTTGTCCAAAAAATGTGCTTTTTCTCCCGCTGTGCAACGGCCAGACACCCGACCGAAACTATGAGGGTGACTCGAGATGCAATGTTGTACGCCGGGTTTCGAAACACCACTTTTAATTTGTAGTTCTTTAAAATATAAATAAGGATAATTGTGTCTGAAGGGGAGGAGAGTGTTGAATTCAACGTAAAATTGTAAATAAACGTCAAAATGAAAATTTTCCCTAGTGGACCCAGTGACCTAAACGGTCACCCATCGCTTCATTCACAAGGTCCGCTAGAGTATCTCTGCACATCTGGAGATGCACCATATGTTTGAGTTTACATATGGGACGCTTCTAAGTGTAAACGTCAGCATTTTTACTTTACATTATTTTTTTACATTATTGTTAATATTAGATGTATCATATTTTTCATTATATATATATCAGTTTAATATTAAATGTATTTGATTTTTTTCTGTTTTCATTAGAATGGGAAGGTATCAGTTTGATGTGAAAATTGACTATCGCGGGTATATCAGTAATCTATTTTCAAATAAAATAATAAACATAAACATATTAAGTGAAACGACGGACGATATAAAAAAAGTAATGAGAAAAAAAGTTGCGTTTTGAATGCACTACAAAATAACTGTTACGACTTTTTGAATTTTCTTGAAAAATCCAAATTTAAAAATTTTGTTCGCACAAAAAATAATCAATTATTACAATTATCACACTTTTTTAATTAATGTTAATTATTGTCAAATCAAAATAACATAACGCTAAAATGAACATTAGGTCAATCAACGCACGATATTAAAAAAGTCGAATGGATCTATGCAAGATAAGAAAAAAGATGAGTTCACAAAAATTGTGCACCAGAAAAAGATTTACAAATTTGTTTTGAATCAACTTTTTATGGGATGATTTATTTTTTTACCGGCAAAAAAATATATAAAAAATACGATTTAGATTGACGATACAAGCTTTTTGTTTTATTCTTAAAGCAATACTTTTCGACTCGATGCGAACTCCTTCGAGACTTTCTGGAGACTGCTCCACTTCGGTGTTGCTCTGCTCGCAGTCGGGGTATAATACTTAGATCATCGAAATGGTTAATCTGTTTTCCCTGTCCTTGGCTAAAAAGGCCTAATTCTCGCTGGGTACGCAAGTGCCATTTTGTATTAGTCCGAATCCTTTCAAGTTGATCAGAGTCTTATATTGTTTAGGGCACTTTATCTCGGCGGACAGGAGCTGAACTAATGAATAATGCCATCCGTTCCAAGATTCAATTCGGACCTATTCCGGCTCCTTACTGTGAGTTACTTGACTGTCGCAACCTTCGGAGAGCTGTTATTAGGATTTTCGTTTGCGGGTGATTCGTTGTTACAAATCCTATCACAGGGATCCTTTTGCAGGACTGGATGAAACAGGTTTTCTAAATAGTAGGATTGTTCCAGTAATAGAATATGCTTAGAAACAAGTATGCTCAGGATTTCCCTTTTGAAAATTTCTGTGATGGTAACTAGGTTCCGTAACTTCTCGAGGTCTACATGTGGTTGTAGGTTAGGGAATTTAAGGCTAAAAGGATTTTCCTGAATATTTCGATAGAATGGTTCCAGTTACTCGGACGTCAACAGTGAAAGATGTATCTTCCGTTGCCGGGGCGTCTAAATAACCACCAGGTTACGATGGGTAGCGCGGATGCAGTGTTCGATGCATTATTAGACTGGGGAGCATTGGTGGGTGGAAATGTTGTTGGTACGAATTCATGGGTCTTTGGATGTTCTGTAGTTCCAGAAATACGGTAACCCTCGATGTCCCAGCATCTCATCTAATAGGTCCCAATTTCTTATATTATACTCCTTTACTGTATCACGACCTGTCCATTGGTGTACAATGGTGGGTCCCTTTTCGCTAAGATTAACCCACAATAATTTCACGTGAATGGGGCTTTCAAGATATGGCTTAGTATTTGGATAGTCGTCGATATAGTATTGCACCACGTTGACCAAGAAATTAAAGAAACGAGCAGGACTCATTTGTGAAGCTTCAAATGTCCTTCCGGGTAGCAATTTTCGTCAGTTCAATCCTGGCTTCCACTTGAACAAGGTTTCTTCTTTCTTAAGTTTCCAGTTTATATTGGTTGTAAAAATGCTACTTTATTTGATAAAATAAAATCAACACCCACCTTCGATACTGCTTTCCGTAGCAACACAAAAACATCAACAATTTAAAATACAATACTCTACAACAAAACTTTAAAATTCCAAAAGGCACAGCAAAAGTCAACAAACGAAAAATTATACTATGAAGCTCAAACTTAAAGTAGATTTCCATAAGATACAGTATACTAGATGAAAACTACGCTAGCTTAGGCCCGAAAATCTGGTTAATGGTAAATGGGACGATCGATACAACTACATACAAATAACGTACAAATTACAAATAACATATTAACCCTTCATAAAATTCAGTTTTCCATATAATATACGTATAATCCTATTTGTCTTAGAAGCAATCCTACTTTGCAAAAAAACATTGAATAAATTTACGTTTTCAAAATAGAAAATTTTCGTAAACCTTCTTCTTTGTGATAAACTAACTAATCTGTGATAGATTAGGCCCTTCCCATTGGTGCTACTCTAGTATGCTTGACTAAGCTCGCATTATTAAACTAAAAGTACTGACATAACATCTTAGTATTAATTTCGAAGGTTACCCAACCTCTAATTCGTGATCCTAAGCATAGGGGCGGAGCAATGCTCCTCAGCCAAAAGGATATTATGAAAGGAAGAAAAAAAAGTGATAACCATATGGATAAGAAATTCTCTAGTGTATGGTCATATTATATATATAAAGATAAATGGACAAAAAAACTCTAACGGGTAGCCATATTGAATAGGAGTAGTCGTAATCGAAAATTCTAAAGGGGTAATCCAAAAGGGTAGACAAAATGAAGTTAACCAAATATTTCGACAAAAACTCTATACTTCTCAATAATCAAGATTTCAAAAGGAAAATTCAAAAAAAGTGTGCACAATGTAGGGTAACCAAGCTAACCGACAAAATGCTGGAAACGGTTATACTGAACCGAGTTAGTCGTAATCGAAGATTTCAGACGAGTATTCACCATTTTAAACGGGGTATATTATAATTTATGAAAAGAGTAACCATAACTTAGGAGAAAAGGTAGTCGTATTCTATCACAAAGGGGTGTTCTCAATTTCCAGATGAGATAATCATAATTTCAAAAAGCAGTGCTCATATTGCAAAAAAAGTCTCGACAAATTAAGAAAAAGGGGAACTCATATTTTAACAAGGGCAGAAGCCATGATTAATAAGAAAGGGATAGTCAATTTAACAAAAAGTGTCGGTCACAATTTAACAGGATCAAAAAAAGAGGATAAAATTCACCAGAAAGGGATAGTCATAATTTAACAAACTATAATGCACAAGAAAGGGATAGTCAATTTAATAAAAAGGGGTGGTCATGATTTAAAAAGAGTGTATTATCAAAATTTAACAGAAATGGATAGTCGATTTAACAAAAGGGTTCAGACAAAATGGGGCACAAGGAATCATCATAAAAAGGGTCCGATCAAGATTAAGAGTATGGTCGCAAACAAATAGCATAAACTCGGTAACCTTATGTCCGCACATTCTAATTACTTAGCACAGATAAAATAATAATAACAAAAATCTTAAATCAACCTATCAGTAATTGGGAAAATCTAACAACATAATAGCGATCATCAATCAATAATTCCATAATAAGATTAAAAAATTGCTTAAAATATAAACATCTATAGCACGAAATCAATAAAAAAAAACAAGTAAATCAGAAATCAGGGAATCAGGCGATCAATATAAAAATTAGTTTGATCAGAATAATAATATTCAAGATAATAGGAATTGCAATATGGCGACGGTGGGAGCAGCACGTGTCTCTCGTGTTGCGTACGTATTTTTTTCGATTCAACCTAGAGTCTCAAGTGCTATATTTTTTTAGAGACAAGCCCGCTCCTGCAATGTTTTGATTCGACCTGAGAGACGATAAGGAAACTAAAAGGGACATCTACCGTTCTGGTGCGTTATAGTTCTTGCAGGTGGAAAGAAGGCGTTCCCAACATCACCAGAGGAAAAACAAGAATGCGGGTATGAACTTGTTTGTTAAGGGTAGCAGTATTATGTTGCATGGCGAGAGTCGGGTGAAGTAAATTATGATTCTTTTCTTTTTCTTTTATCGCTTTTATTCTCTATAGAAAAAATTAATTTTTCTGCACAATGTCAAAATTCTATTACTTTTTAAAATCGAATCGATTTCAAAAGTTTCATTATTAAATTTCGCGTTTTATCTTTCTTGTCTTACTATCTCTATTAGTAGTTTTTCGCAACCTAATCTTGCTTTTTCTGCTTTTTCTCTATCTATTCTACTCGTTTCTAATTCATGATTTTCTAAAGTGCTACTATTTTCCTTATCTATTCCCTAATTTCATAACGTATTCTCTGATCGGGAGGCAGTATTCCAATTCCGCGTCTATGTGGGGTACGGTTTTATCTGTTTGAGTTTAGGGTACTTTCTGTCTGCGTTTCTGTCTGTGTTATCGATCGGGGAATTGCACCTATCGCTTGACATGATTGTACCGCTCCCATTCTAATTTTCCTTTTCGTACCGTTACGAATTCTAGGTTTGCATTTATTTCTTTTCTTCCATTTTCTCTTTCGACCGATTGATTATCAATGTTTTCGTTAATTAAATTACTCGCATTTGCTTGTGTGTTATTCTCTTCAAATATCAATTGCGGAATTGTATTTTTATCCCTACTTCATCTTACATTCTTTACCGTATTCTCCATCTTCGGAATAATTTTTTTCCTGATCATAAATATACTCGATTTTACTATTTTTACGGTCTGGCTCTTCCGTGTTTATTTTTAAACATTGCGATAAAGTCTTGGCCGTGGTACTTTCACAGTCAAAGTGTAGAATTGCAGCGTATTTCACTGGAAACTATCTGACCTATATTATACGTCGTAAAAATACATGGAGCATTGTACACGGTGAATTTACTAATAACATCGTATTTAACATTTCTCTGTGTGATTAAAGTTGACGGGATGTAGAAGTGCTTGAATACATGCAGTATGTTATTGCCACTGATGGAGGCTCGTTTCGGGCCTAAACGACAAAGCGCGCAAAAAACCGAAGTAGCGGGCAGTCGACAGACGAGTGACCAGCAGTAGCATTGAGCAGGTTATTTCGACTTTGTTTACGGTGATGATGATATTTCAGCAAATGGCAGTATTTCTGATTGCCAAGATTGACGCTGCTATGGGACGCTAATCTTGCTAATGTAGAAACACAAAGTTTTTTCACTTGCGTGGCAGTTAATTTGCACGCAGGTTTTTTTTCAACCGCGTTTGTTTTTTTGACGAAAGTCTCGTTCATTGACGCAGACTGTTGTTAATTCACTACGTATTATATGGGACAATTAGTTTTCAATGTAGTACTTGTCATTTTGGTTTATTTTTTTGTTTCTTAAACCCCTCACTTATCCACTCGTGATACACGGTCAAACCGCACCTTTTTAGTCTAAATTGAATATTTACCAGAAATTTTATCAACAAATCAACTGAAACTAATTCGTATTGTATTTTCTAAAGAAGAATTTTCAATTATATCTTTTTTCCTAAACAATTCCAATTTTAATTTCTCCTTCCAATAGCAAACACGCACAATTACCTTTGATTTACAAAATTCATCATTAATTTGACTTCTTTTCGTCGTAGGATTTCGGAGGAATCGTGTGTTTTTCAAGGAGGGCGCCAAATTTGTGAGAAATCTCGCAAATTCATGGAAAGGAAAGGTCTTGGAGCATCAAGAGTCAGTTGAAGTCAATTATGGGGACATTATCTAAAAATAAACGGATTTATGAAACAACTTACAATAGTTCAACTACACGAGTCTTAAGTGAAACGTCCAGGAGATCTTCATGAGGCGATAAGCGTCGTTGTAGGTACCTAAGGGCTTTGAAGAGGAACGTCTGAATTGGCCGACTATTAGACGGGCAGCTAGCACATGACTGGGTGCTCGGTGCCCAGGTTTTGGATATTAGGATAAGGAAGGGGTGTTCTCCCAACTCCAAGTCCTGGTTTTGCTGAGACGTCTCATTGTGGGTGACTAAAACTTTGTTATAAAATGAAAAGATTTCGGCTGAAACACACTCATCGTCAAGAAGCAAATCCAAAACACGAAAAAAGCGCCTAATGGATGAATTAAATAGCTTTCTGGACTCCTTTATAGGGAAAAGTGTTTCAAAGTCGGAGAAGCCTCAGTCTGAGAGTCAAAACCCTAAGGACAGCAATCTTCGCATCACGGCCTTGCCTATTTTTCTAATATCGCAAATTTCGTACTCAGCTTGGACATCACCTGCCTGTGCGAGACTTAAGTGACTTTACAGAATTTAGAATCCCCTGTTTGGGCCCATGGTCACACCGCTATTGTAAGTAATGTACAACGTTCGGCGAGAGTCAGCCGCCCTAGTGGGGGTTTGGAAATTTTCATTACTAAATCTGTGTTCAACTTTAAAATTTTACTAATTTCTCCTACATGTATTTTTGTTAAATGTTGACGAAGGGCATTTTAATGGATTGTGTGTAATGTTTATTTTAAACTACCTATGGATGCGAAGCTGTTAGAGCAGACTTTTGAGGAGGAACTTTCCGAGGATACATCGGTTTATCCAGATTTACAAAGGATCTTATGAGGCGATTTTAATGCTGGTATCGGCAACCTAAATAACCTGGAAGGGTTATTTCTCCTCGAAAATTCTGCAGCATTGTATGAGCGAGGATAATTAGACTCTGAGGTCAACGCAAGGGGGGAATTTCTTGTTAAAATTCTTGAGAGTGGTGAGCTAATGATATTAAATCGAATATTTCCTAAAGATTTTACACGCAATTATACATTTCTTGAATAGACCTGATTTCTGATTTTGAAGTACTGCAATTGCCTACGACATCCGAACATCCTCTGTATTGCGTTGATATTTCCTATTTCCAACATATGAACAAAAATGTAAATAGAGATTTATTTCTTTTTGATTATATAATCAAATAATTTAGAATAAAAAATGCAAATGGAACTATATACATGAAATATCAATTTCTCATAACTCTACGTACTCCAGCGGCAAAATAAATACCCTTAATAATAATTTAATTCCTATAAAATCATCTGTCGTCGAAAAGTCGAATTCACTTGCAAAGCCTGAATGGCATTCTTCAGGGAAGAAATCTTGGGATGATAAAGAATGTACAGTTGCGCTCCGTAGTCTTAGATAATCATTAAATGTTGTTAAAAGGTCGGGTTTTGCCAATACGGATGATGCAAAATATCTGGATATCAAAATATCTTTTCTGGAGTATCGTTGGTTCAAGAAGAGGCAATATGAATGAGATTGCTGAATTCACTAGCGGCTTGTAAGAATCCTTAAGATTTTTGGGCAGCGGTCAATAGATTTAGATTGCGGTCTCGTTTCTTTTTTGTGTTGAATAAACATGGTGATAAATCTGACCCTCATGATTACCGGAAAATTCCCCTTATAAATAGTATTACTAAGATCTTTTCTCAGATGTTTTCTGAGAATAGGCATGTTCACTAAACTTATACGAATTTGTATATGTTTGTAACGAACAAACATATTAATATCAAAATTATGTTTAAATTATTAAGTAAAAACTTTTTGTGCACCTGCAGGTTGTATCATTGGTACGAAAATTTATTTATAGAGTCAATATGTCATTACTTGGCAGAACCATGACGTGCTGGGGGTTTTCGGACCTCATATTCCGATTCAGCAACACCAAAAACATATGGTAAACATGGTTTGACCTTCAGATCAGGGAAAAGATTTTTTTGTTTTTCTGTGTTATTTTTGAAATATGTTTCTTATTTGGATTTGATAACTGTAGGAATAAAAAAGACGACAGAAATATTTTGCGGAAAAAAAATGATTTTTTTAGTGGGAATGGATAAAAGGAAAATGTCGTTTTTTTAGGTTGTCCAAATTTCGCTGTTAGATTCTTGATTTTATTTTACGGAATGATTTACATGACTTGCTTATTGGATGTTAATAAGCGTTTTAGAATTTTATTTTAATCTCATTTAGTTATCCTCAATTTTGATGTAAATGTTTTCGTATTGAAAATTAGGATTTAAAGAATTGTTTTTAATGGAAAGTTTTGAATTTGTAAATTTATTTCATAATGATACTAATTTCTTAAAACGCAATATTTATTTACATAACTAGTATATAAATTAAGAATAGGTTGAACAACTTAACTATCTCTAAAATTATAAATCGAAATCAATATTTAAAGATTACCTCTAGAACCCTTTATTAGAAGACGAAGTTCTGAAATCTTAATCTAAATCTAGTCGGTCATCAACTAGATGTTTCATAAGATTGACGAATTTTTTTCCTGGGCTTATTAACCGAATCCACAGGTTTCATTTCAAATGATCCAGTGACTGCACCCCGGTGTCCTAATGGAATGTCCTTGGCTTCTTCTATGTCGATTTTGCTAACTTGGTTGGTGAATCTGTTTATTTTTGCTCTATCTTTAATATGAGGATCAAATTCAGCTCGATATAGTCCACGAAAAACCGTATGCCTATTTTCTTGTTTCTTCACTAAAGCAAATGCGTCACCATTGACTCCTGATAACACGAATTTTGATCCGGCCGGTATAGCGTATTTATGTGTCAGATTTTTTAAATAAATTCCTGAATTAGGAAGGAATGTGTATAATTCAATGGAAAGTTCTCGGTTTGAACCTCCAGTGGGAAAAAATCGATATGATTTAAGTTCTTCAATTTTCACACCAAATAATGTAGAATAGGGGGGCAGGCTAATAACCTCATAAGCTAGTTCAATAGGAACATTCGCAGTTTTCCTTTTAAAATTTTTCTTGATTGAATTAGCCGATCCTAAGGGAGTGTCTTCTTCTTCTTGTGTTCCTATTTGACTAACCTTGTGGTTGTATACGTTTATTTTTGCTCGTCTTCCTCTTGGACGTGGAAGCATATATAATGCACGTAAAACCGTATTTCTACTTGCTAGTTTTTCTACCATTGCCAAGGCATCACCATTGATTTTTGACATTAAAAAGTATACTCCGGTTAGCTCGTCTCCGATAATATTCTTTTTACTCCTCAAATAAATTCCTCTGCCTGGAAAGAACTCGTATAATTGAATAACAAGTTCCCGGGTCTCATTCTTTATGGGGTAAAATCGCTCATATCGAAGTTCTTCAATTGTCTTTCCAAATGGTACATAAGAGGGGAGGTTTCCAGAAGAAGACGTGGACGCGACATTAGGAAAGTGTTCCGCAGGAGCAGAAGAAGTGGCAACAGTCGAATACGTGTGATGAGAAGAAGACATGGCAGGATCAAACGGCATATCAGGAGCATCATACATGGCAGGATGGGGCTGCATACCATGATCAGGATAAGTGACAGGATAATTGTCCATGCCAGTAGCAGAATGCATCGCAGGGTAATACTCCCTATCTAAAAACCAGAAGATTACATATTTTGAAAGTATTCAAGCAATCGGTAAACACATACAAAAATGTGTGTGAATCTAACACTATAATCCTATACCTATAATATATCCTATACCTATAATCTGCCCGAGTCCGATTTTATAAAAAATTCAGATTTTCCTTTGCACCAAAATTTAGATATATTGACCACATGTTTATGATTCTACCAAAAGATAAGCTCCGTTCTGTGATAAACCAAATTTAATTTAACAAATTTGAATTATATAAATATTTTCATAGAACAATTGAGAAAAGGAGAATTTGGGATTTATAAAATACTCGATTATGATACATAATATGCAATTATTCTGCATACGACTCTACATTTTGAGAAAAATGTGTAGTTTTCAAAATGTTGAAAAATTGGAAGAAAGGTTACATTCAACATCTTAATCTTTTGGTCTAAAGTATGTCATTTTTAACATTTCATTCATTGTGTTAATTATTCATCAATAAAGTAAAGCCATTTTTAACTCACTCTGTGGGTTTTTTGCAAGTAGATCATCCTGGTAAGTATATGCTGCAGGACTTGAAGGTATAGACGAATGGTGTCCAAAATCACCGCCATATGAATATTGCCCAGAATCATAGTCTCTTAATAGAGTTTTTACATCATCTGCAGTCACAACCTCTTTATTTTTATGAGAATGTGGGATACAGTCGTTTCGTGGCTGGTTTGATGATTCTGTAATGATGATTTTTGTTATTTGCCTGGTTGTAATAAAACAGGTTGTCGCTACACTCAGAAACGAAATCGTTTAATTATAAACTACTTCGAGCAGGAATAAATAAGCTTATGAAAAATTAATCGCCACAGTTCAGAACCTATTCTTGCAGAATCATATAATCAAACGATTTCCTTCCTGAGTGTAATGATCACCTGTTTTGTTTCGACCAGGCTAATATCGATTCGTTGCGCGGGGTTCTATATATAGTGCATATCTGAGTGTATTGTAAATTCAATTATGTTGTAGATAATAAATTTGATGGGGTAAAAGCCTAATAAATAGCAAAAAAGCTCAATTCACCATAATACTAAAAAACTTCGGCGCTCTTCTGGAGGAAATACCAGGCAATAAACAATTGAAGTCCTGTAGCACATTTTTCAGAAATTTCCCTTTAACATTTACCCTCTCTACCTCTTCCAAAATGCAGTGGTGATTAACTCGAATAGAGAAACTTTCGAGATAGTTAAAATCAATGGTCAATGACGCTAACATTCTAGATATGCAGAAACTTTATTATTTAAAATATACACTTTAGTGTAAGGCTTTAGATCATTTAGAAACTTTTTTAATTAGCAGTTCTAAGATGTTGTCTGGTCCTTCAGCCTAAACCAAATCATCAGTCGAAATCAATTTCTTGTTCACAAGTTGGATCCACAAACTGGCGAGGACTGGGAAACGTCCATAAAAGACCAAGAAAACTTTCCTACGTTCAGAGAGTTATCAACTTTTTCTGAAATTCGAGTTTGAGCTTCAGAAGCTGCTTGTCCAAACCACTAATTATTCTTTTCGTTATTTGCAAAAAACTCGCCAGACCATTCTTCACAAAAATCTAAGAAATAAAATTTATCGGCTACTAAACCGTATCGTTCAAATAAACGATGCTTTGAATGTTCAGAGACGCATCATACTGAGCATCATTTCATTTCAAGAACTGACCAGACTTGAAAGCCCTTGAGCTCGCTGATCCAGTCTTTGGCTCTGTAATCGGCGAGGGCCTAAACCAGGGTCCTTTAAACAGTCCCACTTCTATTGTATTTCTGGCTGAATTTTCTGGGAATTAGAAGAAATGGAAAGGGACCTTTTTAAAGAAGAAAGAGAAAGGTTGTGAACTCTTATTTAAAGATAATCACTAAAGGAACTTTTAACGTCGACACGTACTTCGACTTTCCTTATTAGGTAATCCAAATGACTTGAAAGAGTTTCGCCGCATAGCAGCTGTGGTCTTCTCTCGAAACGATTCTCAAGGTGAACCCAAGCCCGGGACGCCTACAGCAAATTCATGGTACAATACGATCCGTCTGCAAAGATCAGAGTATTATTCACTTGATCTTCATGCTCCAACTCAGGTACATCGTTGAATGATTTGATGCATTGAGGACACGTTGAAGACTCGTTAAGTACATTCTCACGAGCGACATACTTAAAATATTTCGTCAAGTAGATGTATACGAGATTGACTGTAACTTTCAGAGATTCGTTTGGAGACCAGAGCCAAACCAGGACCCGGAAGATTACTGTGTCACTACTGCTACATACGGTACTATAGCTCACTTCGATCCGCTGAGATCAAAAGAAAGGAACTGATATCCATTCTTAACCGAGCAGGAATCACCTTAAGCAAAATGGGCAGCAAACCCACCTGAGTCGCTTCCGAGTCTTTTTGATGTCGCTCGAGCCAAGACTATACTTTTGAAATTAAAGATTCCGTTTCTACTTTGGGATTGGAAGGAAGCACACCATTGGGATGCTTCTACCTTAATGTCTTTTCATCAAAAGAGTGGCTCAACTGTTTATGCACTTGGTGGACTGGTTCCTTTTCTCATCAGATCTAAGATAGTTTACAGAATGTATGAATTTCTGGAATGGATTGAAACTCCGAGCTGATTGAAGATCTTTGGTCTACATAAAATATCTTTCGCCAATAACGCGGCCCCATAGAAGAAATCAGGATATCACGTTGGCTTGGATCCTCACAGTTTTGAAGAATTCACAAAAAATGTCAAAAGGTATTTAAAAAGTTTGAAAGTCTTCAAGAAAATTAAAAACTTTCTTGGATATAACTTTAAAGACTTTTAATGACTTTTTGTTTGCAAATTTATTTTTTTTTTAAATTTGAAAAGGTATCAAAACATTTTAAAATATTGCTAAAAATGTTGAAAATATCTGCTTAACCTCTACGGATCCTAAATATAGTTCAAACTGATTTGAATTTTCCCCAAAATTTGTCAAAATTATATATCTTCGACACATAAAAACTTTAAATTTGTTTAATTTTTGCAAGAATTTTAGAAAATCTATATGATGACACATTTTTATAGCTTTAAAAAAAATGAATAAACAAGGTATTTGATGTTTATAAACATGATTACGCGCTTTTGCTGCTTGGCTTTGTATCCAGAATATGTTTGTAGCGGAAATCGTGACACAAACATAATCAAGAATTGAGTGTCATTTGAAGGGCGGTGATTATGAAACTCATATATGTTTTAAACCAAAAATTGTCGACAAATTTTGTGAAATGTTTACTTCCTACGTTCCAGAACACTTATCCGAAATTATCGAACAAATAATCGAATATAATTGTGTGTAAAAATAAGAAGTGTGTTGAATTTAGCGTCAAGTTGTAAATAAATTTCAAAATGAAAATTTTTCCTAGCGGATCCAGTGTCTGAAACAGTCTCTATGGACCCAGTTGTACTGATAAGCCACCAGTGAGCCTCCTCAGAATCAGCTAGCTTGAATGACAATGACCACATTCGTGTAGGCGCAGAAGCTGCAGGCACTCCACGTGTGTGACAGAGAGCCGCTATAGAAAACGCTTTTGCGCCGTTGCGAAACATCTGGGAATGCACCATATGTTCGCGTTCACATATGGAACACTTCTAAGTGTACACCTCAGCATTATTATTATATTATTATATTATTATATTTACCAATGCAACTGAGGATTAACGCCAAAGATAAGACTAGCACATAGACAACCCTCATCTTCTCGGAATTAAGGAGACACTGCTTAATACATAATAGAGAGAGTTAATTCACAATGCCACTAATGAATTTTTGGGAGCTTTATCAGTTTGTAAATTGTGCAATGTGTAGGTGCAAACTATAGGTGATGAAACATCACAGTTATCACAGTTGGGTGCTTCAACAAAAAAAATGTTTGTAACCTCCTCCAAAAAACAGACCATTTACGAAAATCTTAAAATTATTGTCGCCCTTTTTCCAAAATTCTGTACAGATTTTTAAAGATTAAAAGTCAAAGTATCAAACCAATAATAATAAACCGCTTTTAATCATTCAATAAATAATTGTTTCAATAAACAAATTTTTACAACACATCATACATGCAGTTTTTGGAATTTTTAAATGAAATTTCTGTTAAGGACGCTTTTTATAGATCTAAAATAAATATTTAATAATTTTTACTCAATAAGTAAGCAATTTTTTGAATAAATAAATTTTTCTACCCATAAAATGTGCATTCTTTGGGATTATTTTTTGAATTGTCCATGAGGAATTTTTTCTATAGATTAGAAATAAATATTTCATTATTTTTAATGAACAAATAAACAATTGCTTAAATAAATCGATTTCCATCACCTATAGAATCTGCTTTAAAGTTTTGCAGAATATACTCATTGTAGAAATTTTCTAGACATAAAATAAGGATGTCAGACTTTGAAAAGCATTAAGAAAATTAAAAAAACGATAAATTAATATTAATAATTGATTAAAAAACTAAAAAGAACTGTTTCTACTGGTGGATTGTTATTTTAGTAATTATCATAAGCTTCCTTAGCAGAGATTGCATCACTATTCCTATTGAAGGGTAGAAACATTTTTCTTTTATTAAATTGCGCAGGAATAAGTCCATATTCATGTAACATTCTTTAAACTTTCTCGTGTGACACCCGGGAAACAAGTGATTTAGAAAAATCACGACTATAGGATTTTTGGTAAAAAAAGAAAAAAACAGACTTGGATGATATATTTGATACATCTTCTGATCTCAATTATTGAGTTTCAGGAATTTGATATCTCTTTTAGTGTCGTAAGTGCATATTATTGAAAGAGTCATATTTTCTGTGGCTTTGTGATTTTCCCATTGGCTAGTAATTAACTGCTCTGGGTGAAAGAATCTAATTGCATGATCCTTTTACAGACCCTTCAAGCTGCTTCATACAGCTAAATATATTTTTTCTTTTAATTAGTTTAACTGTCACGCATAACTAAAAAGATGTCATCCAATGTAAGTGTTTTTTTAAAAAATAATAAATGTTCAGTTTCTCTCAAATACTTGATTAAAGTTCCAGGTCATTGTAAGACAATTGAGTCAACAGATAAAGCTGAGGCTTGTTATATCGGTTTTGGGGTAAACAGTTGCTATTAATGATGTCTTATGTGGATCTTGTCGTGCTACTTTTTATTAAAAACGGAAGTTGGATTTTGAAAGCAAACAAAAATTGCCAACGGATTCCTCAGAAAAGCCTTTGCTAGATTCTGAAAGCGACATTTCTGTAGAATCCGAAGTTGAGGATCTCACATTTAAAAGAAGGTTGAGATCTACGTCCGGAGATTCTGATGACGAGTTTATTTGTGTAAACATGCAAAGAACTGTTTCAACGCATGCAAGTTGTTGCGTTTGCTATTTAAATAAAAATTTAACAATCATTCCACAAGAAGCTCGCATTCAATCGTATGTGAAAAGAAAAATCTATATTGCAAAGGGAAATCGATTTTGTCAAGATCATCTGAACGAAAATCGTTTTTTTGACAAAGACCTGAGAAAATTGCTTATCAAATCAAATCACGAAAAATTACAAATTACAATTACGAACGAACAACTCCAATAAACTAATTTCTGCTATTTTTGAACTTGAACGAGAACAACTGGTCTCAGAATATTCTGCAACGATAGTGAAATCTTTTGAAAGAGACGTACTTCCCTCTCGATTTGGGTTCGATGCTATATCAAGGTGCGATCTAATTGCAAACCATACTACTAAAATAGCTAAAACATTGTACAATGCATATAAAAAAGTGATGGTTATTTGTGATAACACTTCCGCTCGACACCAAAAAAGTGGAAACAACGAATATCAGAGAAAATCATTTTCGGGACAAAAAAAAGTTCCACCCTGTAAACCCTTTAAAGTTTATTCAACTGACGGATATGTCCTCGAAGTTCTTAGACCGTACTATGCGATTTTTTCATTCTTGATCGTGGCTTCCGGGACGCTGTAAATCTGTTAAAAACGAAAGGGTTTAATGTCCAAATACCTGCCTTGAAGGGTAAAATATCGCAATCGACAACTTCAGAGTCAAATGATTCGCGATTTGTGCTAAAAATCCGTTAAACCGTTGAGGCAATTCACGGTCAAATCAAACAAAAATATCAGCTATTAGATAAAGTTATCGAAAATAAATTGCTTCCTAAGGTTGGATCGTATTTCAGAATCGCAGCATTCCTGTCTAACAAATTTGGTAAAAGATTGCAGTCTGATGAAGAGCTGTTTAAAGAAATTGTTTTGAGGATGAAAAATCAAAAAAGTGTCAAAAATACTTTAGCCGGAGAGGTCGAAGAGAAAGGGTGGTATCGTAAGAAAGTCATATTTAAGAGCCTTTTATCTAACGATATTTTAGACTTTTCAGACATGACAGAAAGGGATATTAAAATATTGTTCACTGGATCCTGCCAACTTTCCCAAGTACTGACGTACTTAGCCGAGATGCTGGACGAAAATGGACCTGTCATAATTCACCAGAAAGGGGTAGTCATAATTTGAAAAACTAGGAAGCCATAATTCACAAGAAAGGGATGGTCAATTTAATAAAAAGTGTTTCATCAAAATTAAGAGTATGGTCACAAACAAATCTCGTAAAGGTGGTAACCTCAAAGTCCGCAAATTGCTTAGTACCTAGCACTTTAAGCAACATCATATAATAATAATAATAATAATAATAATAATAATAATAATAAAAATCCGAAATCAACCTTTCAATAATAAGTAAAATCGAGAAACATAATAGCGATCATCAATCAAATCTTTTTATAATAATTATAAAAAATCGCTTAAAATATAACCATTCATAGCCCGAAATCAATTAAGAGAAATAATAAATCAGGGAAACAGACGATCAACACAAAAATTAGTCTGATTAGAATAATAATATTAAAGAAAATAGGAGTTGCAACATGGCGCCGGTGTAGGCAGCACGTGTCTCTCGCCTGTTAACGCAATATTTTTGTGCTGTGACACCTAAATTAATAAGTTTTTCCTCTTATCTCCAAAATTGAAAGTAGCTACTATTCACAAAAATGACTGGCGATTCAAATGTGCTGAAACTATTAAACTCCATCAAAGCCAACACAGAGGAGACCAAAAAGGACGTAAAACTTGTTAAAACTGACACAGCTCAATTGCAGGTAGACTTTGATGCTCTGAGGATTAAATTTAGCACATCCAAAGCACAGCGTAAAAAGCTGAAAAGGTCATCATGAATCAGAGTAAAAGTGTAGTTCACTTCAGCGAAAGGTGGACTTTCTTCAGGAACAAGCCCGCTCCTGCAATGTTTTGATTGGACCTATAAGACGATGAGGAATCTAACAGGAACATCTACTCATTCGTTCTCAATATTCTCACTGGCGCTGGTCTCTTACCTAATGAGTTGAACATTAACAATATTTATCTTTTGGGGATGACACAAGGCAGTATGCATGTTGTCGTGCGTTTCAGTTCTGGCAAATGGAAGCAAGCGGTTAAAAACAAACGCGCAGCTTTCAAAGAGCCTTTCTGTCGCAATTAAAAAATCACCAGAGAAAAGGCAAGAACGAAAAGTCCTATACCACACTGCCACCAAGCTAAAAAATGCGGGTATAAACGTGCTGTTTAGGAAAAGCAGTAATTTTCTGCAGGACCTACAAATCTCTCCCCCGAAGATCGAACTCCTCCTAAATGAAAATTTAAATTAACAAATTTGGACTAAAACACACTCCTCCTCAAGAAACATATCCAAAACACGACCAACGCGCCTAATAAGTAGATCGAATAGCTTCCTGGATTCCTTTATAGAAAAAAGTGCTTTAAAGCCTCTGTATAAGAGTCAAAAACCTAAGAGTAGCAATCTACGCATCTTCTTCTGGAATACTCAAGGCCTTTCCAGTTTTTTTGATATCGTAAATTACACACTTAGCTTGAAAAGCATCTGCCTGTACGTTACCTAAGTAACTTTACAGAATTTAGAATCCCTGTTTAAATCCCTGGCCAAACCGCTATTGTAAGTACAGCAGAACGTGCTGCTGGAGTGGACCGCCCAAGTAAATGTTTGGTAATTTCAATAAATAGACCTGCGTTCAAATTTGGAATTTTATTAATTTCTCCTACATATATCTTTATTAAATATTTACGAAGGTCATTTCAATTGATTGTGTGTAATGTTTATTTTAAACTACCTATAGTTTCGTTTTCCACTTTGAAACGATCGAACAGCTCGGACAGATTACCTAGAATAACTCGTTTCTGAACATGTTCGCGAGTTCCATCTGCTTTCTTAACTGATACAAAATCCTTTTTTCTAGGCATCAATCGGCTGTTTTCATCATCTTCGTAGAAATTAGTCATTGCAACTTCAATATCTGGTGCTAATCTTCTTCCCATTTTTTGATTAGGTAAACTCAATATTCCATTTCGCTCAACTAATTTCTGAGATTTTCGCACTCACCGTTCAGTTGCACCGAATTCATCCATTAACTTCCTACGACTCCAAGTTTTAGGGGCAAGTGAAAGTAATAACATTTTTTCGTCAGCATCAGTAGTTTCCTTGAATTTATCTCTGATTTGTTGAAGAAATTCAAGGGCCGCTGCGTGATTAAGATCTTTAGAGTCTTTACAATTTTCATAAACTTTACATTCTTCTTTAACCAATAGAAAATTAGGATCATCTTTACTTGATTCTTTGCCTGCAATATCATTATCAGCTTCGTCATCACATAAATCTTCTTCTACTCTAATAGCATTTTCTTCCATACTGGTTTCATTTGAAGGCTTCTGTAAAAAAACTTTACTAAATTATTTTCTACAAACATAACCTATAACCCTTGCAAAGCCTAAATGAAATTCTTCAGGGGTCGGTTTTTGCCGACACGGAGGGGGCAAAATATCTAAAAATCAAAAGATCTTTTCTGGAATTTCGTAGGTTCAAGAAGAGGCAATATAAATATAGACTGCTGAATTCAGTAGCGGCTTGTAAGAACCCTAAAGATTTTTGGGCATCGTTCAAAAGATTTAGATTGCAGTCTCGTTCGACTAAAAATATAAGCAGGTATGCATGGCAAGACCTTATGTTTTCCCATCCTTGGGACCTTATGTCCCATCTAGTTGGGCAAAAATTTTTTTTTTAACAAAAACCGCACAATTTTTTTGATTCATCATTTTTCGCATCTTCCATAGGTTTACCTCCACATGGAATTACTCATTTTTCATAAGTTTTTGTATGATTAAAATCTTCGATTTTTCCAGAAAGTTCAATAAATTTTATATGCTAATCCTTTAGAGTTCGTTTGCATTTTTAATTTTGAAAATAACTATGGCAATTTTTTGCTTGTCAAAAAAGTCATGAGAATGAATTGTTTGTATTTTCTTCTTTGTCGCTAAAAGCGTATGCAAAACCACAATCAAATCCAATTAGTCTTTCGAAAGTTATCAACGATGACGACAGACAGACACAATCGCAAAACCGGTTTATTTGGATTCGTTGTATCGCGAAACATGGAGATGCAAAGAAATCCGAGATTTTCAGTTTTCCACTGAAAATAATAAATTCTCATTATAATGCAAATTTAATAATTCATTTTTTTGTGCGATTTTTTATCCTAAATAGGTAGTTCATGAAGTCGATCTTTCTTATTCTATTCTAAACACGTTTGCTAAAGTACGATATTAAACTATTAAGTAAAATCCAGAAAAATTCTCATGGTAAATTTGGCTTATTATTGGTAAAATAATTTTCTGAAGAAACGACAAAAAAGTATGCCACGACTTTATCATATAGAAATATTTAAATTTTAGACAAAATCGATTGCAAGCACGAGACACGTGATGAGAATGTTTTTGTTAAGCCGAAACCGCTTTAAGAAAAAAAAATTTAATCGCCAAATTACAGTTGTGGAAGCTTTGACCTCTAATCTTAAAAAGTCTGTACACAAATTCAAAAGAGCGACAACAATGATTTCAAAACTTTCTTGAATAAGCTATTTATTCAAGAAATTTCGAAACATCTTTTTGTAAAGTAACCAACTCTGACAACGGTGATGATTCATCAGTCATAGTAATCATTATACAAAATTTTCGAGTGAAAAATAGTACCTCTAAAACTTAAAAGATTGTTAGAACATTTACTCTTATGAAATCTTAAAACCACACATGGACAATTTGGAATCTTTAAAACAAAAAGACAAGGATTACATTGCACGTTTTAAAATCTGATGAAGCACCCAAACATTTATTAGCAACATTCTGAATCAAATTGTTTTTTATCGCGTTGAGCAGTATTTCCTTAAGTTCAAAAATATGAGGGCTGTCTATAGCCTGATCTTATGCTCGGCGTTAATCCCCAGTTGTGTTGGTAAATATAATAATACTATATATCTTTAATTTTGAGAATTATTTTTTAAAATTTACGCAATGCGGACGTTTACACCGTGTTGCACCATAAGGACCCTTCCGAGACAGATGCAAGAATGTTCCCCCGCCATTATCTCTCAAACACGTTCCGGGATAGGAAGGCGTCATACAACTCAAGGCTGTACCTACATCCCCACTACCAGCAACCAAGTGAATGTTTCCCGCATCGCGCCTCGACCAATCCGTGTTCACTTCAAGATTGTCGCGTCCTTCTCTAGAGGATCCCTATTACACCAACGAGCCTACTGTAAGCCCGTCCAGAATAAGCCAGCTTCACTACGAGAGTGGGATTAGTTGGGTGACGGAGGAAAAGCGTTTCCGGCAGTGGCTCTCTATCGCACACGTAGAATCTCTGCAGCTTTTGCGCCGAAGCAAATCTCGCCACTCTCAGTTAATTGAGCTTATTCTAAAAAGGTTCACTGTAAGCTCTCCGCTATAACTGGCACTATGGTGACCTTTGCGGTCAATGGTTCTACTAGGGAAAATTTTCATTTTCACATTTATTCCCAATGTAAGGTGGAATTTATTTTAGTCATTTTATTTTTATTGATTCTTTTATTAAAAAATTAGAAATTAAAAGTGTTATATGGAAACCTGGCGTACAATATTGCATGCCAAGTCACCCTTATAGTTTCGGTCGGGTGTCCGTCCATCGGTCGTACCTTTTTCCCAGTATAGGTACTGGGAGTTCGAGAATGTAGGAGGAGTAAGAGTAGAAATTTTAAGAAAGGGGAAATTTATAGGTCTTAGCTAACTTTTTTAGTAAGGGAAATAGTTTCGTTGTTTATTAAAGGAATTTGTCAATTTTGTTGCTCAGTAGAAAATTCATGTGATTCTCTAAACTAAAAATTCAACTATCCCACTTTTTGCGAAACATTTTTTATGATAGAAATTATTTCTTTTTGCTTAGGAATTTATTTTATTTGTTAAAAAACTTAATTATCTAGTTTAAAATTGAGCTATACCTTGTTCGGTTGAAAATTTTAAAAATTTTGTTGAAAATTTTTTATTCAAAATGATTTTATTCACTAAACATTTATTTTCCATCAATAAATCTTCAATTTTCGTCTGTTCCATTATAAGCAGGAATGTGAATTTCCTCATCACTGCCCTTCAAATGAAACTCAATTCTTAATTACGCGTGCGCTATCATTTCCGCGATAAACAAATATTTTATAAAAAGACAAGCAGCAATGTGCGCAATTATGTTTAAACATCTCAAAAGAGATTATTAATTTTGTGAATCAAAATTATGAATGTTTTTAAATTATTGAATTATTGAATTTGAAACTAATGTATTGTAAAATTTAAAATTTAATACCTCCGACAATTAAGGTTAAAATTAATTTAAGAAAAAAATTTAGTTTCACGGCCTCAGAATAAATAGTTGTAGAAAAGCGCATTTAAAGCAATATTTTTAAATTAAAATAATAGACATTTTAAAGACGATAAATGCATTATTAATAAGTATCATGACGCGAGTAACATTTTCCTGGTCAGCAAAAGAAATTTAAAAGTACACAAAAAGAATATTATTTGACAAAAGATTGACAAATGTTGAGTGAAATGAGTAAATTCTAGAATTTTGCACATCTTTCATGAGATTCTACATCTTTATTAGAAAAATATAAATTTTTATTTCATGTTGCATAAAACATAAGACTTCTTGTCGAATGAAAAAAACTAAAACTTTTTTGTATCTTCATCCGTTCAATGAATGACACATATTTTTTAACGCTTAATAAGAAAATTTATTTGAATGAATATGCAAAATAATTTGAATAATTTTGTTAATTTTTCGTCAAATAGTTTTATTTACTACGGGAAGGTAGAATGTGGAGCGTTCAATTAGAAGCTGAAGCTTAGCCCCTATTTTGATGCCTTAAATGGAATATTTATAAAGGTCAAGTTCGTTAGCCAGCCATTTAGGATGAAAATTTAAGAAATTGGGCGCATTTTGAATAGTTTTGAGACCACGTTTTTTTTTTAATCCAAAAATTCTCTGTGCGGCATTCTAATGACTTTTTTCATAAAGCCAAAAATTACCGGAGTTGCTCTTTGAATTCCCTACTAGATTATCATAACAGCCTTTTGATTTTGTTTGAAAAATCACACATTTAAATTGGTATAGCTTAACAAAATAATGGAAAATCAAAAATTACATTTGTCGATCAAACTATGCAAAATGCGGATAAAGATCAGTAAACAAAGATTGTGCACTTGAAAAAGATCTACATTTTGTTAATAAACAAATTATGAAAGGATTGTAGTTTTCGAATTAATCGTGACAAAAATCATTAACAGTACAAAAAAATATTCCCGCTGCGTCGGCACTTTCTCATGACGAATTTTATCTTTTCATTTCTTTTTCGAGTCGCGTGGTGGGTTTCAAAAACTTTTATTATTTATGCTTTTATTGCTATTTTTTTACGAGTAAAACAAAAATCTTTCTCATTCTTTCACATTCTCTTTCGAGAAGGTAGTAGATTAGATTTTGTTAGCCACTTGTTTTTCGACGTGGCGCATGCGCAGTGCGATAATTTCAGAGATTTAGGGAACAGAGTCTTCATCCAGTTAACTCTGTTTCAGAATTAGAATGAGCCATGGCCATATATCGGACTTTTCAAGAGTTTCACAAAGCTTTTAAAAGGTTTAAAGGGTTTCAAACGTTTCAAAAAGGGATTTTAAAAAGATTTGGAAACCGTTTTAAAAAATTTTGTTCAAATAAAAATTATTTCAAAATTTTTTATTTTGAAGAAGAGGAAGATTTGAAACGACTTAAAAAGGTTTCAAAACATTTGAGAACCTTTGAAAAGATTTTACTAATTGTAGATTTCAAAGAATTCAATTTTTTTTAATTCGTAACAACTTATTTATTAAAAATGCGCAATGAACCCTGGAGAACAAAACCTTATTTCATACTCAGGTTATACGTCTTTGCATACGTCTTCTGAGCCTCGGAGCCTTTGACCAATATGCGCAAGATCTCAAGCGCGGGAGATTTGAAAACCGAATACAGACTACAGTATAGACTATTGTTTAGATGGAAGTATAAATTGTGAAAAATTATTGCTAAAAGAAAATTAATATATAAGCACACGGTCGCTAATGGACCAAGTAAAGGGAGAATTCTTAAGGAATGTACAGCTATTTTGTCAGTTGGGACAACTATTTACTTCGTTGCTGGTACCTAATGAATAGTCAGAGCAGCTAATGGAATTAGTGTACGAACTAATAAAATAGCACTATCGACTAATAAAATGGCTCTGCTATATTTTACTAACTGAATAGTTGGCTTAACTAATAATTTTTTTAACTGTACTTGGCAAATGTAGATCGTCGATCAAAATCTAGAACGCTTGAATCAGATATAATTAGTTTCATATATATCAGCAGTCTTATTACAGAATCATCAAAAAGGGTAGGAAACGACCGGAGCCCACCTCCTCCTAGAAATAATGAGGTTTTGACTTCAGATGATATAGCAAACCTATTAAGTGATTGGGACTCTGGGAAATATTCATATGGCGGTGATTTTGAACAACATACGTCTGTGCCTCCGTCTCCTGCAGAACATAATTACCAGAATGATCAACATGTACCAAGCCAACATCGTGAGTTGGAAATTCATGTACTTTCATTTAAATTTCCATAAATTTTTCCCCTTATTTCAATTTTATTTATTTATTTTTTTCTTCGGTTTGACAGTTTTCAAGTTGAAAAGTCATTTATTATATAGAAAGTTTGCCATTCAGCATTTAAAAAAAAAAGTTTTTGTTTTTAGTTTTGAATTCAACTGCTTGTTTCCAAATTAAATTTTTCGTTAAAAAACTCGTTCTTTTTTGTTGGAAAATTCTCTTTTTACTTTTGTAATGTAATCTTCGAAATTTTCGATGTCTGTTTTTAAACGGATCTTGACGTTTTAGCACTCACAGAGTCCGAAATCTTTAAATTTTGTCAGTGTTTGTATGTCTCTCTATATGCCTGTGTGTATATCTGTGTGTATGTATGGTTACCTGAATGTTTTAGCCACGCTAACTTTTTAAGGATTTGTCCAATCAGGTCAGCCCTTGATACACTTCTTAAGGTTTCCAAAATAAAGGTTAAGTTAGTTAAGTAGATAGTTCAAAACAAAATTAAAAATTTAGAGCATTTTCAAATTTGAAAATTAGTTTTCTTCTAATTTTAAAAAAATGTGTCAAAGTTTCTTATATACGGGTGAAAGGCTTGCAAATAATTTAAATAAAAATTTCAATTTAGATGAAAATTAGAAAAGTTATATGCTTTTGAAAATTTTGAAAATGTTCAGAAAAACAGAAAAAAATATTTTTCTGATAGATTAAGAAATTTCATTTAAATTTTCCACATCTTATAGGGACGCTGATATTAGTTCAGCTGAAAAGACGCTTTAGAGAAATATGCACCTATGCCACCTAGGATCCTTCTAATTGCATGAATGCAATTTGAAAGCTAGGATTTTTAGTAAAACCTAAAACTCCTTTGATTTTAAAATTTCCTATACATACCTTCGAATACTTCAAAATAATCCCCGAAGCCTAAACTTTGCCACGCTTTAATTAATTCCATTGTTTATACAAAAAGTAGCCGTAATCCAAAGGTACATGAAGTAAGCAGCAAGTTATGACGGTCATGTCTAAACAATCTCTCTAGTTTTACCATTGATATGTTAGTACCTTTGTCGCATTGTCAATCGTACCAACCAACGTTGCAAATAAGACAGTTACGCCACCTGCTTCAATTTCTTAAAGAAATCAGTTAGTAGTAGACGTGACTAATAAATTAGTAACTTGCGCTCATAAAACATTACTAATGTAAACTAGTCAAGGGTACTACAAACGGCTTCCTAAACCGACTATTTGCTTGGTTGGTGCTACTAACTATACAGGTGTAAGAACCACTGAATGTTGTAAAAAAAAAAGGTAGTAGCCGCAAATACTAATTTTTCTCCGTGTAAAGAGCAACATGCAATTAAATGTCGCAAAAAGCATTTTATGTTAAGCTTGGGCATTGAATGTATAAAGATCACTTTTTTAAGGATTATTTAATTTGGAAAAGAAATTGGCAATCGTCCGGTCTCCCCGAGATGCCGTTAGGATACCTTCGTGACTTGCAAGTGTCCAAGTTCCACGGGCGCGATCACTCTACTCCCATGGCTTAGAGAGGTCGACGCATTGAGCTGGAAAGTCGATAAATATCCGTTAGCAGGTCACCATACAAATGGACGGCTGTTACTTGGTCGCTGTGCGGGCCGTAGGTAATTCCTGTTCTGATTCCGAAAACTGAAAATCGGTGTCGGAGGGACCTCGACCCAGGGATCTAGGCTGTTTCATCCTTTAATCATACTACAATCATGCATACCAGGAGAACCCGTGAACAGAAATCCTTTTCAGATCACCCAGGATAGCGCAATTATAGGAGGCCTTTCATCCACACCAACAGTCATGCAGGTTGGGATCTGTTGGGCCCTCATCATTTTTGGTTGAAGATCTATAATTGAAGTCGAAAACTCGTCATTTTCGACAGAAAATTAATCTTCACGGTTGAAAACTACTATCTTTGATAAAAATTATTCTACTACACAGACTTTTTGGTTTAAAATTCATTTGTTTTATTGAAAATTCATCTTTTTTAAATTAAAAAATTAATTATTTTCGCAAAAAATTCAAGTATTTCATTAAAATAATATTTTTACCCCTTCAAAGTTGTGCGAAATAGACAAATAGTGCCAAAAAGTTTTTTAGGAAAAAAAACTTCTACAATAACATGATCTTTCCACGGTGAATATTTTTTGGGTTGCTGAAACCAAAGATAAAGATAAATTTGCATACCTTCAAATGGCGGATCGGATATAGCGTATATGAATTATAAGAAATGTTCTGTATTGAAGTTTTTATTTCAATTTAATTTCTGAAAATATTTTCAAAGTGCATAGGACGATGAGTATACCGAATCGGCCCCAGAAAGGTATCGACTTCATTATTTCAGAAAATATTCGTACGCATAAGATACTTCGATGTTGCAAGTCTCAGACCTTTATCTATTACCGTTTCTGAGTAAATCGAAAAAAACTGAAAATTATTAAAAATCGATATTCTCAGCACCTTGTGAATCGATTGAGCTATATGCCGGATATGTTTCGAGGCATGATGTTAGCTTTCAGGAAAAAAATTATGAGCTATATCTCTTAATAAGAACCTTAAAAAAACGAGGTTTTTTTTAATTTGAATTTTTCACCATGTTACGATTACGGTAAAAATATAAAACTATTTTTTTGAATTCTTCATTTAATTTTCTATTAAATTATGAGCTCTGAGAATTTTTTTAAACGGTACACGATATTAAAAAAAAAAAAAAATCAATTTACAGAACTTTTGCGATTACTATGCTAGTTAAAACAACAAAATGAATTAGGAACACTCATATGAAAATAATTATCTTTTATTTAATGAACTCTAATCATTATTATGAACTTTATTCATAAATATAATCTATAAATCAATATTTACTATTGTTCATGCAATTTAACGACCTTCTAAAGAATTTAAAGATTCTCGCTTAATTATTAGTTAATTCCACAAATATAAGATAGCGCTGTAATTCAAAAGTGGTAACACTTTCATTTACATGAAAACCCACTAGACCTGTAGATAACCTTAAAATTATTTACTGTGGACATTATAAACAAGAACTAGTCGTACGTTTTTCTGTGTTTAATCATTAATTCTATCAAAGTATATTATTATTAATTTAAAAATATGTCGACTTCTAAAACAAATAATCCAAAATGTCGCATTTGTTCAAAATTCATAAAAAAAACACAAGGTGCTCCAAAATATATACAATCGAATGAAGATTTTGAAGATTTTTTGATGATCTTTGATCATCGAAAACTTGTAACCGAAACTTGACGAGGAGGATCAGAAAACATCGTTGGAAGATGAATTACCTTCAGATTCAAGTGAATTGTTGAAAACAACTGAATCGAACTTATCATCGATGGCTTTGTCTCAGTCAAGTACTGATGATCCATCAGAGGTTGTATTTGATGATGATACAGAAGAATGTATTGAACTTCCAATTAAAAAAACTGTTGTAACTCACAGATATTGTTGTATATGTTCTCTGTCAAATTGAAATCTGTCAGTGGTTCCTCAAGATGTTCGTATGCAATGCTTCATCAAAAAAAGAATTTTTATTCCGAATGAAAATTGATGCTACAGCGATCATCTCATAAAAAAACGTTTTTATACTGAAGATTTGAATTGATTGAAAGTTTATTCTAATTGGAGTTTTTTAAAATCGTCAGAATGATGGAAAGCTTAGCTGTTGAATGTGACTCTACACTGATTGATAAAATGGATGATTTTCGTAACCCTGATGAACAACTTTACATATTTACTGAATTAAGACGTTAGAACATAATCGAGTTGCGAGAGTTATTCACAACTATGAGAAATACAGATTCTCGTAACGTCACTCAAGCTCTTATCGTATTTCTATTTAAGCTACGCACTGGTAACTCAAACAGATTGATATCAGCAACATTACAATTAGAAAATGAACAGTTGGTTTCCAAGTATTGTAAACAAGTAATACAATCATTTGAAAAAGATGTTTCACCTCAGTATTTTGGTTTTCGATCTTTGACTCAAGATGATCTCATTAAAAATAATTTATCACCATTTTTAAAAAGTTTGTATGCTGATCTCAGTCATAAACTTTTCTTCATTTGTGTTGGAACGTCTGCTCGTCACCAAAAGAGCTCAAAGAACGCATACCAAAGAAAGTCTTTCTCTAGACAGAAAAAACTGCCGTTATATAAGCCATTTACCATTTGTACGACAAATGGATATATATTAGATACGTAAGGGCCCTGTCATGCCAAAATGAATGACGCTACTATAATGAAAGACATCATCGATACTCCTAACGGTATTTGCGATATACTGGAACCTGATGATGTTTTTGTTGTTGATCTAGGTTTTCGTGACGTTCAGGCGCACTTGGAAGAAAAAGGTTATCAAGTGTTAATGCCGGCGTTGAAAGGCAAACGAAATCGTTTAACAACTGCTGAATCTAATGCGTCAAAATATATCACAAAAATTCGTTGGGCAATCGAAGCAGTACATGGAGTGCTGAAACAAAAATATCCTCTAATTGACCAACAATTCGACAATCAAATGTTACACAGAGTCGGTTGTTTTTATAGAATTGTATCATGTCTTCACAATCAGTACAACAAACGTCTAGGTTCTGATGCAGATTATTCAAATAAAATTGTTGAAATGATGAAATCTCGAAATAATATTGATAATACATTGGCTGAGGAAGTAGAAAAAAATGGTTGGCAGAGAAAAAAACTTCCACTTAAAACAATTTTGTCTACTGATTTGATAAGTTTTCCAGAAATGACCAAAAAAGACTTGAAACTTTTATTTACGGGTTCCTATCAATATAAACAAGCAATATGATACTTAGCAGAGATAATGGATGATTCAGATAATATAACTATCCAGTCTGTCAGAGAGAAAACCAATATACAATTGGACAGAGTGGAGTATCAAAATACAGCTGCGAATGTGCTTATGGACTAAGGACAATGGGTTGTTGTTCACACGTAGCTGCAATAATTTTTTACCAGGCCCACGGACGATATTTGGCTAAAATTTTCAGACCAGCAGCAATGCTTAATACTTTATTCAATAAAGACAATATTACGACTGTGATCGATGAAGATAGCGACGAGGACTAGTCGCCAATTCATAGAAAGTTTTTTATAATAATTTACAGATTGATATAATTAATATATTTTATAATAGTTTATAACTAAAAATTAATATTTAAGTTATTGAATAAAAAACAGTTATTTTCATATGAGTGTTTTTAATTCATTTTGTTGTTTTCACTAGCATATTAATCGCAAAAGTTATGTATTTTATCATTTTAAGAGTTTAATCATGAAAAAAATCGATTTTGAGCAAAAAATTGGTTTTTAATTTTTTTTAATGTTGCGTAAAGTTTAAAAAAAATTCTTAAAGCTTATAATTTTATAGGAAATTGAATGAAGAATTTAAAAAAAAAGTTTTATATTTTTACCGTAATCGTAACATGGTGAAAAATTCAAATTAAAAAAATAACCTCGTTTTTTTAAGGTTCTTATGAAGAGATATAGCTCATAATTGCTGAGATTTAATAACTGCTGAGATTTAAAACCAGATGCATAATTTCTGATTTTGAAATTTTAATTCTGGATTTTAAATCAGCGACCCCAGAAACCGCTGACTACTCCTAATAATAAAATTCGCTTCGATAAAAACTATACATTTCTTAAAAAAATGAAATAGCAGATTCAATACCTTTTGCGCAGAATCCCTAAATTGTTCGTTAATTTACAGGCCGAATTAGGAATCTAACTGCATGGATCTTTTCAAAAACGTGCATAGATTTTCAGAAATTATCTTAAATTCCAAAAAAATTGACTCTGGATGACGTTTCGGACCCTAAGTATCAAGGAAAGATACCTTATGCAATTGCACCATTCAAACTACCAAGAACAATACTTGTCACCTTAACCCTACGTCGGTCGCAATATTTGGGCGCCTTCGGCCGGTCGCATTGAGTCTGACAGACACACAATTTCAAATTACCATAACCTCAACCCCCTTTAAAATTGGGAGACCCCCCTTTACCTGGGCGTTCTAAGGGATGTAGACAGTAAGTTAAAAGAAAAAAAGTTAAAAAAGAAATTGGTTTTATTAGTAGAAACTAAAGAAATACAAAACCTTCTATTTTGAGCCGTCAACATAGTGTTTCAAAATCTAAGGCAAAAGCATCAGGTAAAATTCAAAAAACAAATTAAATCAGTAAGGAACTTAATGTATAATAAATGTAAGAGTGTTTAGTCTTCTTGAGATTGTCTGGAGAGACACTACTCAGGAAAAATTGTCAGTCGTTTGCTGGGTCGCATTGAGCTTCACAGATTCTGGGCGCTGCAACAACTTACTGGAACGTCTGAGGGAAAACTCGTAGCTCCATCTTACGTAGGGGCAAAGGTGAAATTTCTGTCGCCTGATCGGTCAGATCGCATTGCGACCGACGGAGGGTTAAAATGCTACCCTTAAATTAGACTTAGGTTTACACATATTTGTTTTTGTGTTTAAGGTATAATTGTGTATTTTTAAAATATGTAATCTTCTATTTTTTCCAGACAGGGAGTATTCTTGTGCGACGCATTCTGCATCTGGCGTGGAACACTATCCTGTCATGTATCCTGCTCATGGCATGCAGCCTGATGCTGATATGTATCATGCTTATGGCATGCAATCTGATCACACCATGTATCATGCTCCTGATATGCCTTTTTCTCCTGGCATGTATTCTGCTCACGCTACTTCTTCAACTCATACCACGTCTTCTGCTCATGGCGAGAAAACTCTTAATGCCAGGCCGACGTATTCTTCTAGAAATCCCCCCTATAATATGCTATTTGGAAAGACCATTGAAGAACTTCGATATGAACGATTTTACCCTAAAAAGAATGAGACTCGGGAACTTGTAATTCAATTATACGAGTTTCTTCCAGGTTCAGGAATTTATTTGAGAACTAAAAAGAATATTATCGAAGACGAGCTAACCGGAGTATACTTTTTAATGGCAACAGTAAATGGGGACGCCTTGGCAATGGTGGAAAAACAAATAAGTTGGCATACGGTTTTGCGTGCAATATATATGCTTCCTCGTCCAAAAGGAGTACGAGCAAAAATAAACGTGTTCACCCACCAGGTTAGCAAAATAGAGGATCAAGAAGCAGAGGACACACCATTAGGACGGAAAAATTCAATCAATACCAATTTTAACAGGAATACTACGAAAGTTCCTATTGAGCTAGGTTATCAGGTCAGGCCCACGTCTCCCAGCGCCGATGCAACATTATTTGGAATGAAAATTGAAGAACTTAAATCATATCGATTTTTTCCCATTGGAGCTTCGAACCGGGAACTTTCAATTGAACCATACATTTTTCTTCCAAATTCAGGAATTTATTTGAGAAATCAGACACATAAATACGCCATTCCGGCCGGAGCACAATTTGTGTTATCAGGAGTCAACGGTGATGCCTATGCTTTAGTGAAAAAAGCAGAAAGTAGGCATACAGTTTTTCGAGGACTATATCGAGCTGAATTTGATCGTATTGTTCTTGATCGAGCAAAAATAAACAGAATTACCAACCAAGTAAGCCCAATCGATATAGAAGAAGCCAAAGAGATTCCATTAGGAAACCAGGGTATAGTCACTGATTCATTTGAAATGAAATCTATGGATTCGGCACCTAAGCCCACAAAAACATCAAGTCGATTAGTTCGACGCAAAATATAAATGACGTGAATCTACAGACAAAATTAAGATGAAAAAAAAAAGATTTAGTTGAATATTCCCATATTCATATTTGCATGTAAAAAATTCACATTTGTTGAAAATCATCGTTAGTTAGTACAATTGTCGCATAAATTGAATGTACTTTATTAAAAATCGAAAAACTAGTTTCATTGTGAAATCATTGTTTATCTTTTTATTTAGTTATAAACTTGTCGTTTTAGTTCAAAGTTCATTTACATAGTTGAAAATTCTTTTTTTTTTTTTTTGTTGTTGATTAGTCTTTTCATAGTAAAAAATTTGTCGGATTGTGCGTACTTGATCTTTTTGATAACAAACTTATCCTACTAACTAGAATTTTCTAAATTATAATAATTCCACCATATCGGAAGTAATTAGTGTTTTCTCGGATCCACGACATTATTGGCGATCGTTAAGTGTCATATTTTTTTTGTTAAAGTATTTTAAATTTATTTATTATTCATATTTTATTTAAATAATGTCTACCTATGCAAATCGTTTAGATTAATCATTTTTTGTATTATTGAATGATAAGTTTGATAGGTTTTTTCACAAGAACATTTTAGTGACACTTTTTTAAAATCTAAAACAAATCTCAAACGAATCAATTTTTATATTTTTATCACAACAAACAAATTTTTATATTGTTTCAAAATGTTGAATACGTATAATCAAATTGCGCTAGTTGCTTCAACAACTTGAAATTAAATATTTTTCGATCCAGAAATTGTCTATTAGCTTTTTTCTTATTCATTTTATAGTGGTTTTATGACAAATTAAGTAAGCTTTAACCAAATTTAGAAAAAAATTTATTATTTTTATTTTCAATGCTATTTTTAACGAATTTATCGTTTTTTTCGGGATCACAATTTTTGTCAATTCAACTTATTTCGTATCCTGCATAGTTTGACCACAAAACTTTTCAAACACGTTGAAAAGCAATGTTTTTTCTTTTCTTGACTTTTTTTATATCGTGCTTTGTTTAGCCTAAAATTTGGATCTTCGAATGATTTAAAAAAAATTTTTCAAAAGTTATCGTGTTTACGGAGGGACTGACGGACAGACGGACGTCATCATTAAATCTTGATTTTAGTATCCAGGGGGTTTCAAAATATGATATTTAAACAAGAAGTAGATTTCCTATAAAAATAGTTAAATTTTTAATTTAAAAAAGTGAATTTTTATAACAGGAGTTGCATTTACATCCAAGAATGATACAATTTATACTAAAATAGATTAATTTTTAAAATTTTTACAAAATTTTAAACAAATTTCATGAACATAATTGTTAAATATTTTAGAAAAAACTGCAACAATTATTTTTGTTAACTTGAATGAATTGTTACTTCACTCTAATTGAAAAATGGACAAGAAGTTGAAATTTTCAGAAAAAAATAGTACCAGTCTAGTAATAATAAAAAATATAGCTATAAGCAATTATAATTTATGTAAACAATTATTTCTACTCCTAATTTTAAGAAAATTTTTATAAAAATGCGATTGAAAAAAAAATTAGAATTAATAAAGCAATTTATAAGAATTGATGAATTTTTGATTTTCAAATTTTATTAATTTTAAAAGGTATGAAAACATTTGAAAAGATTGCTACAAACATCGAAAATATCGAGAAGATTTAAGGGCCTCTTTTTAAATTTTAAAGATTTTTTAAAAATTTTGAAATGCCCAAATACCGTTTAAACAGATTCGAATTGTCCCCAAAATTCTTTAAAATACTGAAAAATAAAAATATCTTACTTTTTCGACGCCTGAAAGCTTTAAATATTTTTTATTTTCTCAAGAATCTTAGTAAAATAATATGCTTATATATTTTTCGAACTTTAAAAATAAGAAAAATGAACAAACAAGGCGACTCCTTTAAAGTTTTAAAAATCTTTGTTGGTAAAAAATGCAACTTTTAAGAATTAATTTTCTTGGCATAGGATACAGCTATTTTGTTAAATATGAATCTTTTTGAGAATTAATTCAACTATATTTTATTTATAATTCAAATATTTCTTGTTTCAAATGTCATTTGTGATTTATATTTTTTGTTGAAAATACAATTTGAAATGAAAAATTGAATGTTTTATTTTCAAGGATACTAACATAAAAATCAGTTAGTCAAATTGAGCTAAAAGTGAAAAACATGGGCTAAAAAAAGTTTTTTATCCAAAAAAACGCTTTAACGGTAAAAAATAAGATTGAAAATAAAAGAAACTGTCGCACGTTCCAGTAAATCGGGATCTTGACGATTATTCTCTGTTGTTGCCTCTCCCCTGAGTCGTAGGGATTAATTCTTCTCTGCAAATTTTAAGTCGTTTACCAAAAAAACTAGGAATAAAAAGGGCACAACCTAATTAATTCGGAAAATTAAAAACCTTTTGTTAAATTAAATCCTTTTATTCGGTCTTTATAAATTTCCAAATTTGAATTACTGCAACGCTTGAGGCTATTCAAACTGTGGTATGAAAACAAGCTACAATTCGTCACACCTTTTAATTGCCTTTATCATTCACATTCCTAGTAGTCTAGGAAAAACAAGATTAATTACATTGTAACAATCTCTCGTTCACGAACTGATCACTCGTGGATGGAAATTCTCCCACAGAATTAGTATTATTGTAAACATTCAATTTTAACGACAAAAGAAAGTTAAAATCAAGTTTTTCTGTCTAACCTTTACTGCCTATTTCTACTCAACGAAGACAGTCGATCGCAAAGTGATAGGTTCTCGTTTCCGATCAGACCGTTTACTTACATTTCAGCACCCCGTTTAATCAATGCATAATTAATGAAGATAGATTAATACATTATAGTAATTAATACAAGTTACTTATACATATTAAATAAAGCTGATAAGGAATTTATACCAAAAAAAACCCTCGAGAAAACACATAGATGAAATTATTCTAAATTTCTTGATCATTTCATGCATTAGGTGCAGCGGTCTAAACTTTACCGCTTTTTCTACTGTACGATGAACGCAACTATCGGCCAGTAATCAAGCATGATTATAGTCAGACCCTTCATGTAAGCGATGTTAGAAGTGTGATTGCCTAGCCATTACCGGCGTGTTCTACTGAACGAACGAGGCATTCGCGGCCAGTAATCTACGTCAGTGGTCGGCAAACTTTTTGCTGAGTTTTCAGGTATGGTCAGGCCCGTCCCGACTTAATTTTTTCTACTACTTT
>JAAAKG020147280.1:0-10490 GCA_010014905.2 Druon quercuslanigerum
TATAGCCAAATTATAGAAATTCCAAACAATAATATTGTCGAAGAATGAAATTGTTAAATTAGAAAGTCCCGGAATCTTAAAATTCGAGGGATGACTGAAAATATTTTGAAAAACGGTTTGCTATTATACATTTTTTTCATTAACTTAATTCAAAATTGTTGCTAGAAAATGAAAGCTTTCTTGATTCGAGGCGAATCGACTGACCTATAATATTAATACATTTTATTAAAGGTTAGGGAAGCTGTGGTAGTTCATATTATGAAAAAAGTGGTTTTTTATAGTGAAACTTTTTCCAGTAACATCATTCAAAATTGATGCAAAAATGGAAAAGATTCCTTGATTCGAGGCAAGTAGATTGACCTATAATATTTATATATTTTATTAAAGGGTATGGAAGCTATGGTAATGCATAACATTTAAAAAAAACGGTTTGTTATTATACATTTTTTTATTACCGTAGATAAAAATTGTTGCTACAAGAAACAGGTGCTTTGATTCGAGGCAAATCGATTGACCTATAATATTAATACATTTTATTGAAGGGTAGGGAAGCTAAGGTTATGCATATTATTTAAAAAAACGGTTTGTTATTATACAATTTTTTCATTTACTTAATACAACATTGTTGTTAGAAAAAAAGATTCTTTGATTCGAGGCAAATCGACTGACCTATAATATTAATACATTTACATAAAGGGTGGCGAAGCTGCAATAATGCATATTATTGAAAAAACTGTTTTTTTTATAGTGAAACTTTTTTCAGTAACATCATTTAAAATTGATGCAAGAATGAAAAATATTCCTTGATTCGAAGTAATTCGATTGATCTATAAAATTATTACATCTTATTAAAGGGCAGGAAACCTATGTTAATACATAATATTTAACAAATGGTATGTTATTATACATTTTTTTCATTAACTTAATTCAAAATTATTGTTAGAAAAGAAGATTTCGTTGATTCGAGTCAAATCGATTGACCTATATTATTAGTACATTTTATTAAAGGGTAGGGAAGCTGTAGTAATACATATTATTAAAAAAACTTTTTTTATAGTGAAACTTTTTTCAGTAACATCATTCAAAATTGATGCAAAAATGGAAAAGATACCTTGATTCGAGGAAAGTAGATTGACCTATATTAATTATACATTTTATTGAAGGGTAGGGTAGCCATGGTAATGCATATTATTTGATAAAACGGTTTTTTATTGTACATTTTTTTCAATAACGTAATTCAAAATTGATGATAAAAAAGAAAAGATTCCTTGATTCTAGGAAAATCGATTGACCTATAATAATAATACATTTTGTTAAAGGGTAGGGAAGCTGTGGTAATGCATATTCTGAAAAAACTTTTTTTTATAGTGAAACTTTTTTCAGTAACATCATTCAAAATTGATGAAGAAATGGAAAGGTTCCTTGATTCCAGGCAAGTCGATTAACCTGTAATATTGATATATTTTATCAAAGGGTAGGGAAGCTACGATAATGCATAACATTTGAAAAAAAAGGTTTGTTATGATGAACTTTTTTCATTAACTTAATTCAAGATTGTTTTTAGAAAAAAAGATTCTTTGATTCGAAGCAAATCGATTGACCTATAATATTAATACATATTATTGAAGGGCAGGGAAGCTGTGGTAATGCATAATATTTGACAAAATAAACGGTTTTATATAGTAAAACTTTTTTCACTAACAACATTTAAAATTTATGCAAGAACGGAAAAGATTTCTTGATTTGAGGAAACTGATTGACCTATAATATTAATAGACTTTATTAAAGAGTAAGGAAGTTATGCTCATTTATAATATTTGTAAAATCTCTTTTGAACAGAAAACTTTGTTAATCGACATTATTAAAAGTTGATGCATAAAGAGAAAAATCTTTTTGACGATAAATTTTCAAATAAAATAAGTCTGACAATTTTTGTGAAAAAATCATAAAGCCGGGAAAGGGAAAGCGTGCGACCGAAGTTCCCCCTTCCCTTTTACAGCTCAAAAATTAATATTTTAAATATAAAATTAGTTTTTTCTGATTTCTCTTTGTATTTCAAAAATGTTTTGTATTATTTTGCAATTATATATTTTTTGTAAATTTCCATTTTTAAATTGATCAAAATAAAAATTTTATTATGTTTAATATGTCGAAAATCACTAATGCTTCCTCTATGAGAAATCAAATACATTTGCTAACGGGAAGCGAAGTGCTCGTGAAATGAGCACTATAATTATAATTATTAATACAAACAAAGCAGAAACACTCCAGATCGTAATTCGCAGCTAGTTTTAATAGGTGTAGACTCTATAATAATGCAGGCACCTATAAAAACGCTTATTACGGTTTTTTATTATTTTTTCTGCTCTTCTTGAACAGTCTCGGTTGCACAGATTTTTTCACACGTTCAGAAATAATCCAGGAATACCGTCTGAAGGTGGTGGTTGACCGCCTGGAGGAAGACGTTGACCGCCTGTGGGAGGCTGAGCGACTGAAAAAAGACAATACAAAAATGATAAGGTAAACCGACCATTACTGGGACAGTTAAGAAAAGCTAACCCACGTAAACCCAATTTTAAAATAGTGAATTGTAATTTTTGGTACAAAAACCGTTATAATAAGTAACTAATACATTATTGCATAGATTAGATTAGAGATATGCACAAAACATATGTATATTATTTTGAAGCTGCGTATTAGTTAGTCATCGTCACTGGTTCCTTCGATGACAGAATGAATATTCTGTATATAGTATTATTTAATATTAAAAATATTGTTTATAAGCTTCACGAAACCTCCGAATCTCACCTCAAATTTTGCAATCTGTTTGGGTAATTAATTTAATAGTAACTCATGAAGTTAATTGTTCAATAAAAATTAGTAAGTATGCATCAAAATTTAATGTTGGAAAGTCTCATATTTTATTTTTGATATAGAATTCATCATAATTAAAATTATTATGCTTAAGTTGGAAAAATCGTTCAAACAATTTCAATTATTTTTGGGTTAAAAATTTTATTATTTGGTTCAAAATTGTATTGACTGAAACATAATTTTTTTTAATACTTCAAATACTTTATTGAAAATTCGTCTTTTTAATTCGAAAATTCATCTTTTTATTTATAAATTTTATCTTTCTTGAGAAAAAATGCAACTGTTTGGTTGAAAATTATTCTGTTTAGGTTAAGGCTTCAACAGTTTTATGGAAAATTCAACAGTTTAATATAAATTTTTTTTTTTAATGAATATAGCTGTAGTGCCAAAAGTCAGATATCTGAAATAATAGTTTTTCTGTGATTTTAAGAATCAAAGTATTATAACTGATGTTATTTCAAATAAAAAACATTATTTTCTTTTAGGAAAAATGTTAAAATTCACAAAAACAAAAAAAGACATTAATTTCAACCATGTTTTTTGAAAGTAAATTTTTTCTGATCGTCACTTCTTACCAACTTACCAACCCGAAAAAAGCCGTTATTTATCAAAATGCAATAATTTTAAAAAAACTGGTAAGAAACGACTTTCAGAAAAAATTTATTTGCAAATAACATGGTTAAAATGTTTTTTGTGCGTTTTAACATTTTTCATAAAAAATAATGTTTTTTATATCAGTTATAATATTTTGATTCTTAAAATTATAGAAAACTATTTGTTTCACATATCTGACTTTTGACACGAAAGCTACTTTCATTCAACTGCTTTCAATTTCTAACTAAAATTTTTTTTGTTGAAATATTAACTATTATATTTCTTGATAATAATTCTTGATTAAAAATTGCACTGCTCGGTAAAAAGTTTGTTTAAAAATTATTTTTTAGAGTTGAAAATATAATTATTTTGTAGGAAATTAATATATTTGGTTAAAAATTAATTTTTTTGTTAAAGGCTTATATTTTGGGTTTGAAAATTATATTATTTCGATAGAAAATTCTAAAATAGTTTTATAAAATATTTTTTCTGTGATTTTAGGAATATAAATATTATAACTGATGTAATTTCAAATAAAAAACATTATTTATTTTTAGGAAAAATGTTAAAATTCAAAATAACAAAAAAAAACATTAATTTCAATCATGCTTTTTTGGATATAATTTTTTCTAATAGTCGCCTTTTACCAATTTTTGAAAAATAATTGCATTTTAATGAATGACGGCTTATTGTTTCCGCAAAAACATTCTCTGCAACTTTACTGCTTTCAATTTAATAAATATCCAAATAATCCTGAAATATAATTTTTTTCAATTCCTTTATATTTCTAACTAAAATCTTTTTTTGTTAGGTTTTGTTTAGGCTTATTTTTTAATGAATTGAACTGTTTTTAATTTATAATTAAAACATTTTTGTTAGAAAATTGAAGTATTAGATTAACCAAAAAAGATGAATTCTTAGCAAAAAAAAATTATAATTAATATTTTAATCAAAACAAATTTTAAATTAAAAATTAAAAGCAGTTCAATTAATTAAAAAAAAAACAAAGAACTTTCAATAAAACTGTTGAAGCCTGAACCTAAATAGATTATTTTTAACCAAAAAGTTGCGCTTTTGCTCAAGATAGATGAAATTTATAATTAAAAAGATAATAATTCTAACCAAAAAGACAAATTTACAACAAAATTATTAAAATATTAAACAAAAAAGATTCTTCTATCGGTATGACTTTTTCACAAAACTATTTAATTTTCAAAAAAATAATTAATTTTATAAAGAAAATAATTAAATTTTCAATCAAATAATACAATTTTTGACCAAAAATTAATTGAAATTGTTTGAATACTTTGTCTAATTAATGTATTAATTTTAATAAGGATGTCTTCTAAATCAAAAATGTAATTGTATACTTTTCAACCAAAAGGAGGAGTTTTCTTTTAAACAGTTATATTTATAACTCGAAAATATAAATTATAAATCTACAACATTAAATTTCAATGCATACATACTAATTTTTATTAAAAAATTAAATTTTTGAGTTACTATTTTGAGAATTTTTTTTTGTTTTTTACTAAATGTATAGCTCGCCAGAACAAAAATTAATAGTCGTAATAAATTCAAAAGAACTTAAAAAATACTAGAAATTTTGTACTTTTATGATTTTTTAAAGGTTTTGTTGAAATATTGAAATATTATTATACATATAATGTAAATTAGGGGCGCTCGAAAATTGAAAGTTGAGTTTCTCCATTTTCTTCTAGGTGAATTCAGTGGAATTTAAAAAAATGAAAGAACAGTTTTAATGCTATCCAGAGATTAAAATATTTTTAAATTCTTAATGTTTGACATTTATACTATGTATGTCAAAATCGTTGATTTTTTTGGCACTATTTCAGGTAGCAAGTAAGAATATAAAATTGAAAATTATGAAAAAAATCCTGTCCAATAAAGAAATTAGCTTTTAATTAAGAAAAAATTAAATCTTTTGATTAGACTAGATTAAATTTGTTTTTAAAAGTTAACAAATCTGTTGCCTGAAACTTATTTAGTTTAAATTAGAATAACACATAGTCATTTTATATTTTCAAAATTAATTTTTGGTATGTAATTATAATTTTCATTAATTTTGCCATTTTTGTGATTTTCAAACTGCTATTATTAACCACAAAAATTCGTGTAAACAAAATACAACTATGTTTTGCTAATATAATTTAAACTAAATGAGGTTTAGGTAAAAAAATGCTGAACTTTTTGAAAATCAATTTTAATCTAACCAAATCGAAAAAAATTATTTTCCTTTATTAAAAAAAGAATTCCTATATTTTAATAAAACTAAATTAATGCGGCAATTTTTTACGACAAATGCAGCGTTTTTAACGGAAATATCATTAATTATTAGAATCGAGTAAGAAGAGATTTTACATAAATGATGCGAGGCCAACTAATGTTTTCAAGTTGAAGCATTCTTATATCCTTGGCGATTAATTTCAGTTGCGAGAAAGGGTAGCACTAGCGCTGCACGACGACCAAATGCAGAACTAATATTATCAATGGGCCTGCGCGACTGAAGGGGCATTAGAAGCGGGAAATTTAAATTAGTATCCCACACACTATAAAGATGATATAATTTACAGCTTCCAAATCTAATTGAACTTGAAAAAAAGCGAATTATCCGTACATACTTTTGTTCAAAAATATTTACGCAATGCTTAAAAAATCTTTTGTTGACTCAAAAAATTATTGAAAAATAGACAGTAATAGTACAAAAATCTGATGGATTCGTTAAAAAATTCGTTAAAATTGACATTAAAAATAAAAAAAATTATTTAAAATTAAATTAGTTTCTGTTGTAATCGAAAATAATAATAATAAAAATGAAAAAAATTAAAAAGCTATTCATCCAAAAAAGATCTAAAATTTTTTTATTATTCATTACTTGAAAGGGCGTATAGTGGTTGTTTCATGAAAATGAAGATACTTTTGTTTCAATATAAATGTATATTATGAATGATAAAAAAATATATTTATTGAAATAATACAGTTTTAAGGGTATATTAGAATGAAAATGAATGCAAAATAAAGAACGAATATTAAAATGATCATGAAAAAAGGAAATTTTACTTTATTTGGTTCGTCACGTCCACAGCCAGATTGGTCACGGTTGACGTGCTTACTTAAAATAGGTAAATGTTTAAATGTTTAAATAAATGGTTTACAACAAAAAATAACTGTAAAGCTATTGAAAATAATTCAGTTATCACAAAATGGACACATAAACCGTAAGTTAAAATAATTATTTCATTATACTCCTTAAAATTAAATTATCGATTTAAAATTTAAAGAAAAGAATGCCTATTTTATTAAAAATATGAATTGAAAATAATGCTTATTATTTAAATGCGCTTTACAGTAATTATTTGTTGTAAACAATTGATTTGCACATTAAGCTAGAATCAGGCTACGATTTGTATTTTTCCGATTTGAAAAAAAACATTTTACCGTAAAATTTAAAAAGATTTAAAATTAAGTAAATAACGGCAGTTTTTCTAAAAACAATTAAAATTAGATTTTCTTAAAGTCCACCCATAATTTAAAATTTTTTTTTTGTTTTTATCTTGTACTTTGATAAAGAAGATGTTGTATAACTTTCTTGAACAGGAGAATTTTTTTTCTTACAATTGAATTTTCTATCTTTTCTCGGAAACAGATACGAAAAAAATGTAAGTTGAAAGTTTGCACGTCTTCAGAGTTCTAAAAATGTCTCTTGTTATTTTGAGATATTCTTCATCGTTTATGACAAAGATTTAAAAATTGCATTTTTAGTGGGGACAAAATTCTCCTGGCCTCCAACATCATTTAGCTGGTATGATTCTGATCAAAATCCTTTCTTGTATCAGACAAATCTTTTCAAAAATGTTTGGAAGAATAAAAAAGGTGGGGTTTTACAAATAAAAAATTGCACGTCTTCAAATTCGTAGAAATAAATAATAAAGTTTTTTGGAAAAATCTACCCCTTATTTTGTTGGATATTTTTTAAAACTATTTTTGAGATCAACAAAATTTTTTATAGAACAACATTTTTTATAGAAATTTTTTAGCCTTCTTTAACTTTTTTTAAAAAACTTTTTTTTTCTTATCTGTTATTATTTCCGAGAAAAAGTAAAAGAAGAAAATTCTATTGTAAGAAGAAAAGATTTCTTGACCGCAAAAGTTATTCAGCCAGCACCAAACTCACAAAAACTGATATACAGTGCCTTGCCATATTATTAGATCCGAGCTAAACAATTACAATGTTCACATAATTTTTGTTATTTGTTGTAAGTACTTAGAGCATTCTAGTGTTTTTAAACTCCTAGTTCGATAGATTTGCTAGATTCGCCAGACGACTTAGCACGTTTTTAGGTCGAAAAAAGTCACCGTTCTCGACTGAACGGGAAAATCTCAAGATATGAATCCCACCTAGAACGTTTGGGACTTCATGAAACAAAATTCAGTCAGCACGAACCTATGACAATAATAATGTGAAAATTCTAATTTTTTACAAAAAAAATTGTCAAAAAATGAAGGATGGCTTTTTTTGAGAAAATCAAATTATATTTTTTCAGAAAAACCGCTGCCACCTAATTTGTTTAAAACAAGCACAGTATTGAAAGTAAATTAATACCTTATATATGTTGTCCTGCTTAGATGCAATGGAATTAATACAATCCTTGAATTATTTTATTATTTCTATAATTTACTATTACTGTTTATCTTTCAATAATTGTTTGAGTCAATAAAATATTTTCTTAGCATTGTGTAAATATTTTTGAACAAAGGTATGTGCTGATGATTTCCACTTTTTCAAGTTCAATTAGATTTGGAAGCTGTAAATGACATCATCTTTATATTGTGTGGGCTTCTAATTTAAATTTCCCGCCCCTTCAGCCGCGCAGGCCCATTGATAGTATTAGTTCCGCATTTAGTCGGCGAGCAGCGCTGGTGTTACACTTTCTCGCAACTGAGATTAATCGTCAATGATATAAGAACGCTTCAACTTGTGAAATCGCATTAATTGGCTAGGCACCCACAGCCTGCAAACTGACATATCGCTTTTTAATACAATGAAGATATTTTTATATAAAAAAGCCGATTTCTCACTCTATTCTATTAATCAGAGCTAATCTCATTAAGAACGCAAACAAAAAAATTGTGGCGGACATGAACCTATGTTTTAACCTAGGCCGTCTTAGGGACACTTGGACCAAGTCCTAAGAAAATACCAGGTTTTTGCGGGAAGTGTGCTATTTTCTTGGTTTATTATTTCTTGATTCCATTAGTTGTTCTGATTCTATTATGTTTTTGATTAAAAAATTCGGTCCTTTGTAAATAGAAAATACTGGCTTCTTTCAAATAAAAACAGCAGTAATGGTCAGTTTGCCTTAAATTATTGATCTTAAAAAATTTCGGACAGCAATACCAGACCTTTTTGAAACAGTTTGGGCTATCTTTTAGTATTCCGTTTTTAAGAAAATGCATATAAGATGTTTGAGTTTAACTTTTTGTAAAATTTTTTTAAGAATCTATTAATTGTTATTAAAATTATTTTTAACAAAACCTTTAGTATCATGTATGGCATGTCTTTAGTTCGCACTGCAACTGGTTGTTTTTAATTCGGGCTTTACTGTCTTTTATTCCTCAAGGTATTAAATTCCTGACAATTCTGAAGCAAAATTCCTTCGAATTTTTTCGGTATTCTTCCCAAATCCTAAATATGAAGATCGGCTGAATGGGGTTAAATTATCACTCGTGCGAGTGATGATTTCGCGCGATAAATTTATCCATTTCATTCGCAGTTGCTGATTCTCGCCAGTCATAATGTGATCCCTCCTATAGCTGGGGGCGAGGATCCCGATTGTTTTTACCTCGGTTTTCGCACCCGCGATAATTGAAGGGCAGAGTATTTTTATGATTACATACCGCATTCCCATGGCTGCGTGGGATTGGTCGACACGGTCAGCAATTGTCTAATTGTCCAATTGTGCATTGGGAATGTTTCAAAAAGTACTTGCTTCAATATTTGTATAAACCGCTGAGCTTAGGAGTTAGCACCCAACATGATTATATCGACACCTGTCGAAATAATAAAGTAATTTTGTAATTATCGCCAAATATGCCGTCAAATGGGAGAACAAGGGGAAAAAAAGGAAAAACTGTCGAAGATCCTTAGAGCCTTTTTGGGGTAAGAAAGGAGGCGTTTCACTTGTGTTACTTACAGTTCTTCCTAGAAATTCTCGTCGTCAGAACGGGGTGTAAAGTATCGAATCGCCATAAATGGTTGCTTTGCGAACCTCCTGATTATTAAAAGAAGCGGGCAAAAAAGAAGACGCGAGAAACATAACTTTCGTTATTGAATTCTGAACTTTGCTTTTCCATTTATGGAAACTGATGCGAATGACTTTTTTCTAATTATTAATTACAAAGCGTCCAAATTTTATTTGATACACTGGGGGAAGGGGGATACTCTAACAAGTTCTTAATGATTTTTTAACACGGGACACTTCTCTGATCAAAAAATAAAATTTTAATTTGTGTAAATCGATTAAAGACCAACACTTTTAGAAGAAAAAAAATTCAGTAGTTGAAATTTCAAGTCCAAAAAACGAATGTTTGGAAAAAAGTTGAATTTTCGAGAATAAAGTTCATTTTCAGTCAAGAAATATGAATTTTTAAAGAAAGACGACTTTTTTATACCATAAAAGATGAATTTTTAATCCATTAAGATCACTTTTTAAGGAAAAAGTAGAAATTTCTACAAAAAAAGATTACTTTAACAAGACCAGCAAGGTTAATTTTTAACTAAAAGACCAGAATCCAAGAAAATGCATGAATTTTTATACAAATAGTTCAACTTTCAACTAAAAAGACAACTTTAAACGGAACATGCTTAAACTAAATTATCGGTTTAAAAAATTACGTTTTAAAAAACTAATTATTAACTAGTTTATTAAAGAGCCTCGGTGGCTCAGTGGTTAGACGCTCGGACTTCACCTCAGAGGTCCGGGGTTCGATCCCTGAGCCGG
>JAAAKG020147281.1:0-10490 GCA_010014905.2 Druon quercuslanigerum
CCATTCCTTCCGCGGTCTGCCTCTGGGCACGCTGCCATTTACTTTACCTTGATATACCTGTTTCGTTAGTCGTCCATATGAATTTATAAATTTATGAATTTACGAATTTATAATAAAAGAACAATACAAATTATCCTAAAACTCGTCAGAAACTTTGTTTATTCCCTTGAAAATTTCAAAATGCTTAAAAGACTTCTGAATTAATTTTTTAAACTCTGCAAAAATCTACATTTTAAAGAATTATTGTTTCAATGATTAAGTATTCTTTTAAACTTATTTTTATAAATCACTTTAAATATGTTTCCAATGTTTTCAAATTCTTTTAATTTTTAAGTTATTTTTTCTAATCTATTTAAGACTTATAAATTTCTTTCAAACTTACTGAAATCTCTTTTTAAAAGTGTAGTACTTTTGGAAATTTACGTTGAGTGACGCTATATTTTTCCAATGCATGCTGGCCTGCTAAACTTAAAAATGGCTTTAAATGATTTTTATGAATTAATTGGAAAATGAAACCACGACTATTTAAAAAATATTTTGGATAAAAAAATGCCACAAATATTCGTTGCTTATTCGATGATGTTTAACTTGATAGCTTTTGCAAACAGATTTAACTTTTCCAGCTTGAGAAATATTTTATGTACTCGGAAACTAGAACAATTAAGCCTTATGACTTTTTTTGATAAAAAGAAAATTGCGAGAGTTATAGTATTTTCAAAATCCAAAAAAACAAACCAAAATGATTTTTTTGAGCCGAACAACGCATGATATGAAAAAGTCAAGAGAAGAAAGACGTTGATTTTTGAAAGCCTGACAAGATTATCATCACAATTTTTTTAATTTTGTCGAAAAGTTTGAAATTCAAATAGTTTTTGTTTTTAATCTTAAAAAAAAGGATTAAAAAGAAAATCGTAAAAAATAAGTTTAAAAATTTAAACAGTAAATTCTTGGAAAAACAACACATCAGAATTAAAAGACGAAAGTAGCATAACCAAAAAATATTCACAAGTTTGTTATAAACTCTGATTATAAAAATATATTAAAAGTAAAAAAAAAACTTTTTGGAAGTAGGACACAAGATACAATAATATTTTATTTAACAATTTTTTTTGCCTGAATTATATCTACATTGAATATTCAAATATACAAACTAATTTTTATGTAAAAACGACACAAGTTATAGTAAAGTGTTTAATAATAATTTTTATTTTGATAGAATGCGCATTTTTCAATGATAAAAATAATACAGTGAAATACTTTTCTTCCAATACTAATGCATGTAATGATTTGTATTAATATAAATTTATTGAAATGATATACATTTTTTAGAGTGGTCAAGAATAAAAATTAATACAAAATAGGAAACAAATATTAAAATATTCATGAAAAATAAAATTTTTACATTATTTTGCAATATCTGAATAGACGCAGTACCCACCCGAGGGGCAAAAATAAATATAATATACATTTGATATATTAGAGTTAAACATAATGTAGAAAAGTTCGAATTTTCGTCCAAATCAAGTACGAAGCATGATATGCGTCATGAGAATGTGTTCGTTAAAGCCGAAGGAGCTTTAACGAAAGAGAATTAACAATCACAAAATGTGGGGTTAATAAAAAGATCGAGCGGGTAGTGCGAGGTGCATGCATTCTTGAGCGGGAAGCGTGAGAAAAAGATATTCTTTTAATATATACTATACTATACTATATAGAGTTTTGTTTTATACCAAGATTTACCTATCAAAGGTATGATTTATCATATTAACTTCTTCATAATACGTCTTTATTTACAAAGCAAAAATCAGAATTACTAAAATTTTAAGGTAAGTTTTTACGATTTTAAATTAAAATTAGGAATAATGAGATAAAAAAGCCAAATAATATTAGTGATAAAAATTCACTAGATATTTAGAATACAAATATTCAAATTTTTTCGCGGGATCCAACATAACACAAGTGGGGCGGAGGACAACAGCATGTGCACGGAGACATAAATTCAATTCTCCATATGATAAAAAGTTTTATTGTATATAAGAAAATTTGATACACACTTTTAATTATTTCTCAAGATGTTTACTATTTGTAATATTTACAATTTTATTGTGGATGCTATTAGATTAACAAAGTATTTTGAGAAATATTTTCCAAATCATTATAGCTCCAAGCAATGAGTTATTTCAATTCATGGTTTATTCAATAACTTACTCAAGAAACTTATTGATCACTAAAAAGAAAATGTTGATATCAATAATAATTTATTTTTAAACTGATATTTATTTCGAATTCAAACCCCTTCTCGAAATATCGACTGCGCGCGAGCGAGAAATTGTATCTCCGCCGGACCTGCGCTAATGTTGAATTACATCAACTTATAGAGCAACTTTTAAAGAATAATGAGGTTTTTTCAAATTTCAAAAATATTGAATATGTCACCAGTAGTTAACGTTTAAAGTTAGAGAAAAACGTTAAATTTTGGACCTTAAAAAAAATATATCTCTCAAAATATGCATTTTACGCAAATGTTGCTAGAAACCTTTTCGTCTTGAAATAGGCCATATTATCTAGAAAAAATTGTCTGGTCGCAAATGTAATTTTTTCATATTTTGTTTAATCAATTGCGATTTAAACAAAATGCACCACTTTTTCGAAAAAACATCGGGTATATTCGGATTCAGCGGCTCAAAATACATTATTATATTATCCTTGGACATATTATTGCATACAAAAGCATTGCCCCCTCCCGGACTATATGTTTCTGAATCCTTGATGCAGATACGTTTTAAGTACTTGATGCCCTGAAGCCTTTTTTAGAAATTACAAAACTTCCGATTCTCCAAGTAATTCAACACAATTATAATTACAAAATATGTTTAGCCACACATTAATATTAGCCTTCAGTCTTAAATGTGCAGGGTTAGATGTGTAGATACATATAATATCGTGCAGATTTAAAAGCGTAGGGTTCAATGTGCAAAGTTTCTTCGTGTAGAGTTTAATATGTAGACATTAATGTTGTCAATTTAATTTGTAGGCCTTTTTATCAGAAAAATTTGTATCTTGACAGTATATAACGTGTAGAGTTAAATGTGCAGAATTTAAAGTGAAGAGTTAATTTGTGTAGATACGTATAATGTTCGAGCTTTCCAATTTTCGAAGTTAGTGTGTAGAGTTAAATGTGATGATTTTTGGGTGGAGACTTTAATCTCTACAGTTAATGTCTACAGTACTAAAAAAATCATTTATAAAAATTTGTAGACATAATTGTGGAGACTTGCATGTGCAGACTTAAGACAAATAAATTTTTCTTTGACCGTATATCAATACTAAAATTTCTTTGATATAAAGAATGTTTCTTTGATTCAACAAAACTTTTTTCTGAGTGTGTACCACTTCGTTAAAAATTAATTTTTTTGTATCAAATTTCAAATCTTTAATTGAAAATTAAAAATTTCTTCTTTTGCTAGTTCAAACTGCAACTGTTTAGTTAAAGATTAACTCTTTTGGTGGTAAATTAATAGCTTCGGGTTGAAAATGCAACTGTTTTACAAAAAAATTCCTTTTTTGGCATGAAACATCACTTTTTTTTCTTATTGACTGAAAAATCTTTATATGTTGCAAGTTCGTATTTTTTCTTAAAAAATCTAATTTCTGGGTTAAACTGGGTTGAAAATTATTCTGTTTGGTGGGAAATGAAATGAGTTTCTTGAAACTTTGATTTTTTGATAGATTTTTTTGTAGAAAGGGTTGAAAGTTCAACTGCTTTGTAGAAAATTCATCTTCCACTTTAAACTTTTTTGTCTTTTGGTTGAGAGTTGACCTAGTTTCTAATTAATTTCTTTTCTGGTTTGACAGTTCATCATTTTAGTTGCAAATTCATTCATTTTGTTCAAAATTCGACTATTTTGCTGAAAATTTAATTATTTTATTGAAAATTTAACTAAATCAATTAAAAAGGCGATAAATCAGTCAAAGATCAAGTAATTATAATCAAAAAGAGATCAAAACCCGAGTTTTTCTCCCAAAATACCATATTACCAAAAATTATCAAAAAAACGTGTTCTGTCCATAAAAGCAGATTTGTGGGTGCGTAGAAAATTTCTCATATGAAACATGTTTAGAAAGGTACTTGGAAAACTTATTTTTGGCTTGGAAAACTTTAAAAACTGCTGTAATTCTTTTTCGCAGAAACGATAGATACTCTGGTTATGTATTTCTCTTCCATTCAGTTGAGCAGGTAAGCCGAGAAAAGGGAACTCGAACTACACGCAAAGGTTCAATCAAATAGTTGAAGATTGTCTGTCTCTCTCGTTGCTTTTTTTCTCTCTCTAACAGGTCAAGAATTTTACGAACAGAATACTACCCATTTTCGGGTATGAGGTTGTATTTGTAATTGCCAGGGGGCACTAGACTGCATTTCCGATTTTCTTATAGATGTCGCTACAGTCATTTATGTGCTCAGCCATACTTACCGTTTCTAGAGTTCTTAAATGCCCAAGAATTTATGTTGAGCAAATGCTCTCGAGAATATGCTCAGCATTTTAAGCTCGAACAGAGAATTTATAGAGCATTCAAGAGAATTTAAAGAATTTATTGTTTAAACAAATATCTATCATAATAACTACATACATTTTTACAAAATCATTCTAGAGTAAAATAAAGAATTACTTTTTTAAATTACAGAGTTGCTATTTAGTTGAAAATTAATCTCTTTTGGGTGAGGATTCAAACTAATTTGTTGAACATTTATATTTTTTGTTTGAATTCAAATATTTTTGGTTGAAAATTAAAATAATTTTTGGTTGAAATATAATATGTCATATTTATTGTTGAGAATTCATCTTTTTTGATTGAAAAGTCAACTACTCAGTTGGCACTTCGTTAAAAGTTCATTTATTTAGTTGATGATTTATCCTTTTAGTTGACAAACCTTTTTTTGTTGTTAAAAATTTAATTATTGTCTTGGAAATTATGTTTTCTAGTTGAAAATTAATTGTTTTAACTATAAATTTACTTTGTGCATATTTAATTCAAAATGTATCTTCTTAAGTGGAAAATTCAAATATTTGGTTTAAAATTCCTTTTATTGATTGAAAATTAGTTTATTATTATTTAGATTTAATTTTTTAAGCTAAAATGTAGCTTCCATTTTTTGTTGAAAATTGAAACTTTTTATAGAAGTTGAATCTTAGTTGAAAATTATACTATTTTGTTGAAAGTTTACTTTGATTTTATTGAAAATTTAGTTTTTTACTGAAAATGTAATTAATATATTTTTACTTAAAAATTTATCTGTTTTATCTTTTTGGTAAAAATTAATTTCTCCTCTTGAAAATTTAACTATTTTGTTAAAATTCGTTTAATTTTTGGTTAAAAATTTTTTTTTACTAATTGAAAATTCAGATATATTTTATTTTTAGTTGAAAATTTATCTTTTCAGTTGAAACTTCATGTGCTGGGTTCAAAATCAATTTTTTTTTAGTTAAAAATTTATCATTTAAGTTGAAAACTCACTTTAAATATTTCATCTTTTGTGAAAAATTTACCTTTTTCGATATAAATGTATTCTTTTTTTCTATCAAATTTTCTGTTTTGTAGAAAATTTAACAATTATATTTTTACTTCCTTTCTAACTGACAATTGAACTATTCTAGGTTTGGTTTGTAAATTTATATATTTTATTAAAACTGTATCTTTTTCCGTAGAAAATTTACCTTTAGGGTTTAAAATTGAATTATTTTGTTAAGAATTTATTCTTTTTGGTTAAAAACTAATTGTTTTTATAAAAATTTAGATCTTCTATTTTTGGTTAAAAAATTTTTTTTTTGTTGAAAATTAATTTTTTTATCATTTCAGCTATTCTTATTTTTACTGAAAATTGATAATTTTTAGATGAAAATCCATGTCTTTTGTTGACAATGAGTCTTTTTGGTAAAAAATTATTCTTTTGGGTGGAAAATTCAACTATTTATTTAAAAATTCATATATTTTGGTTGAAGATTCCTCATTTTAGATAAAAAAATTCCTTTCTTAGGCTCAAAATTTATATTCTTGATTTGAAAACTTAACTGAAAAATGTTTAAAATGTATTGAGAAACAACATTTTTTTTCATTAATAACATTAATCTTGTAGGTGTATGGTTGGTTTGATACCTAGAAAAATGTATAAAGTGAAATATTGTAGCAACCTTGAGTAAGTCACTGTTTAATGCGAATAATATGTTTTCCATTATTTTGACTTATTTTGTTATTTAAATTTAGCGCTCTTTTCAGTTTGAAGCGATACATTTTCCCGGGAAATTTAAATAATGTAATTATAATTAATAAAGATAGAAAATAGGATTTTTTAAATCTATTTCAAAATGCTTATAAATGCTCATTAAATTCCTAGAGCACATAAACGTCGAGCATATTCTCGAGAATATTCTCATGCATAGTTTATACCATGTGTAGATTCGATATGTGTATATCGACCGGGACCCCCTTCCAGTGCTAGAACCTTGCAATCTTCCGTTTCATCTAGAACGGGTCCAGCAGACCCGAGCAAACTTTAAACTGAAATATATCCGTTTTAAACAGATTTAGCTCCATTTTTTCAAATTGTAGCCTAAAGTGTCTAAAAAATGACGTACTAGTCACTCGAGGGCTAAGAATCTCGATCGAATAAGACGAGATGATATTAGAGTATCGTAATGTCATACGGAGATTAAGTAAAATATCGATCGATAGACCAGTCTGACAAGACAATAATAATAATTTCTACATTGAAAATTACAGCTTAATTATTAATGTTTCTAATGGTAAGTAGATGCTATCTGTCTTTTCATTGTCGAATGCTTTGACACACTTTTTGGATCAAATAGTCGCACATTGGGATTTAATTGGAACCAAATGACACTACACGATCATTACACATATAATATGGCTTATAAAGGAAATGCTGTTTCGTAATTTTTACAACATATAATGCGACTTATTACCATATCCGTTTTGGTATCATTCCTTTCTGAAGATACATCTGCAGAGCCATGGTCCAGACGTAAAAAACTCAACTGCTCTTGCTATAAAACGAAATCACCAGTCATATCTCACTGCGAGCAATGCCATGAATTTTTCTTTGTGCTTCAAAATTATCCTGATTTCAACACTCGTCATTCGAGGTGAAAACAAGTTTGACAAGCAAGAAAAAAAATAATAGAAAATTAAAAGAAACCTTGTTTTTCAAAAAAGTATGAATTTAGTATTTTTGGGAAGATATTTACAAAAAATGTATTGGTGTTTTTAATACAGTAAAATATTTTATTTCTCCCTTGTGACAGGCGAGAAATATTTTATTGCTAAAACGACAGGAAGGAGTGTTTATGCGACTATAAAAATCGTCAGTTGTCTTTAATGAAACAGGTACATGCGGATGTTTGTCACTAATACTTTGTATTCAAAGAATGACTGATAATCGTCAGCAAAAAATGGTTGAATTCACACTTTGTTAGTATTCCAATTGCTATTTGATTCATAAAATTGAAGTCAGTTTATTTGTTTGTGGGTATAACCAGAAAATAGACGGAAATTATAAAAACTGGAAAAATCCCGGCAATCGAATAGGAATATAAATTAGAGGTGGGAATCACAATTAAAGTTTCTAAAAAAAAGTGATTTTCGAAAGGTTTTAAGAGAATGGCAATATTTTCCTAAGATATCTGGGAAAATTAAAAACGACTTTTTATTTTATAAAATTAATTTCAACAGAAGATTTCCAAAGAGTTAAGAAAATTTGTAAATAGTTCAGATGATTTCCAAACAGTTCAGAAAATTTCCAAAATTATGAAACAGAATCCGTAAAATTCTAAGAAAATTTTTCTAATAATGCAGGACTTTTTATAAAATGTAGGAAAAGTACCATGGTTTGAAAAGATATGTGGAGAGTTCAGAAGTTTATGCGAATTTTTTCTAAATGTTAGGAAAAATTTGAATCACTTAAAAATATATATAGAAGGATTAGAAGTCCTGACAAGATTAAAAAAAATACAAAATTTTTGAATGTTTCCAACATATTAGTATAAATGTCAGTTTTTGAAGATTTCGAGAAGAAACTTCGAAGGTTTTTAAGAGTTTTGAAAGATTTTCCGGAAATTAAAAAATTCTAAAGATTTCTCAAAATGTTCCAAAAAAATCTCAAAGATTTAAAGGCAATTATTTATTTTTAAACGTTTTTCAACATATAGGAATGATTCAAATCAGTTTCGAAATTCCACTATTATTTTTTAAAATTTTTTATTCAAAAATGAAATATTTAAATTTGTATTTAATATGGATAACGTTTAGTTGAAAATCCATGTATTTTGTTAAAAATTTGACTTTTTTAGAAGAAAATTAATATTGATGATTCTAAACTTATCATTTTTGTAGAAAATTTTATTACATGGCTGAAAATTATGTTCTTGTTTTTTTTTTAAGATTTATATTTTTAGATTGAAAAGTCAACTGCATGGTTAAAAATTTAAATTTTTGGTTAGAAATTCTACTGTTTTGTTGAAAAGTTACTTTTTTGGTTGTAGATTCTTCATTTTAGATTGAAAATTAATCTATTTTGTTAAAAATATAACTATTCTGTTGAGAATTCTTCTTCTTTAGCATAAAATTAATTTTTTGTTTCAAAATCCATCCTCTTAGGTGAAAACTAATTTTCTTTTTGTTAATAATTCAACTATTTTATTTAATATTCGTTTTTTCTAGATGAATTTAGCAGGTTTTTATTAAAAGTAAAAATCTTTTTTAGTTGGAATTTCGAGGTCCATAGGGTCTAAACCAGAAAATCCTTTAATTTTAGGTAAAAACAGATAAATTGAGCAACAACGAAATTTGGAGAAACTAGTTTTATTTTCTCCAGAAAATATAGATTTATGATAAAACAGTTATTTCCAACAAAAAATTATGTTAAAATTATATTATTAATTTTATTATTATAAATAATATTATATTATTATTATATTATATTATTATTGTATTATTAATTATATTATATTCTGTTAAATAATGTTAAAATTTTAACTAAAAATAATTACTTGCTTAACAAATTCTTGAATTTGCAACAAAGTAATACAATTTTTAACGAAATAAAATTAATCTTTAACTAAAAAAAAATTTCGCATACAGAAATATAATAGTAGGCTTCCCAACCAAAAAGAATTAATATTCAAGCAAAAATAGTTTGATTATTAACCTAAGAATTGATATTTCTACCAAAAAAGATGAATTTTACAACCATAGAGACGAATTTTCAAGAAAAATGTTGCATTTTAAACCAAGACAGATTTTTCATTGGAAGGTGAAAAAATCAGCCAAATTAATGCGTTTTCAACCGAAATAAATTAATTTTCTATTAAAAAGATAAATTTTTAAATACGCAAGTCGAATTTTAAACATAATAATTAAATTTTTAACCAAAAGAATGTTGATCAAAGTAGTTACATTTTTAACCTAGGAAGATGAATTTTTAACCAAAAATAATGAATTTCTTAACAAATTCTTGAATTTTTAACAAATTAATACAATTTTTAAGCAAATAAAATAAATCTTTAACTAAAAAAAAATTTCGCATACAGAAATATAATAGTAGGCTTCCCAACCAAAAAGAATCAACATTCAAGCAAAAATAGTTTGATTTTTAACCTAAGAATTGATATTTCTACCAAGAAAGATGAATTTTACAACAAAAAAGACGAATTTTTAAGAAAAATGTTGCATTTTAAACCAAGACAGATTTTTCACTGGAGTGTGAAAAAAATCAATAAAATTGATGCGTTTAAAATCAAAAAGAATAAATTATCGACCAATAAAATTTATTTTTTATTAAAAAGATAAATTTTTAAATACGCAAGGCGAATTTTAAACAGAATAATTAAATTTTTAACCAAAAAAATATTGATCAAAGTAGTTACATTTTTAACCTAGGAAGATGAATTTTTAACCAAAAATAATGAATTTCTTAACAAATTCTTGAATTTTTAACAAATTAATACAATTTTTAACCAAATAAAATAAATCTTAAATAAAAAAAAATTTTCCCATACAGAAATATAATAGTAGGCTTCCCAACCAAAAAGAATCAACATTTAAGCAAAAATAGATTGATTTTCCACTTAAGAATTAACATTTATACCAAGAAAGATAAATTTTACAACCAAAAAGACGAATTTTCAAGAAAAGTGCTGCATTTTAGGCCAAGACAGATTTTTCATCGGAAGGTGAAAAAAACAAACCAAATTGATGCGTTTTAACCAAAATAAATAAATTTTCGACCAGTAAAATTAATTTTCTACCAAAAAGAGAAATTTTTAAATACGCAAGGCAATTTTTGAACATAATAATCAAATTTTTAACCAAAAAAAAGATTGATCAAAGTAGTTAAATTCAAAGTGGGATGATGGTCGTGGGGGCTAAAGCGCAGGCTTTGGACCCACTCTGTCGGCTTGCGGGTTCGATTCCCGCCT
>JAAAKG020147282.1:0-10490 GCA_010014905.2 Druon quercuslanigerum
CGAGCGCGAAGCGCGAGATCCAACAGGTGCGCGCCCTAGGCGCGCTCAAACTTGCGAGCGAAGCGAGCCGCGCGCCAAGCGCGCAATGAGAATGTGCCCGCGAAGCGGGCAGATTTTTATTTGAAGAATTAACTCTTTGAAGAATATCATCTACTTTTTTTGAAGACAAATTAAAGTATCATCTATATAACGGTAATAGAAGCTAATATGATAGTCTAAATTATTTAAAATTTCTTTTTCTATATTTTCCATCGTAATATTAGTGACTGCTGCTGAATTAGTGAACCAATTGGAAGTCAAAAAATTTTTTTATAGAAATCATTATTGAATTTGCAATAAGAAGATTTCAAGCATAAACTGCGTACCTCCTTAAAGTTTTTTTATTTAAAAAGGTATATTTTTTTAATTTCTTCCGTTTTTTATTTATAGAATTTATAATTAATTTCCAGGATTAGTTTGTATACATTGGAACAATGTCTAATGAACAAATTGTGTAATCATCAGGAATGTTAATTTGATCAATTTTCCTTTAAAAAGCCAAACTATCTTTAATGTGGTATTCAGTTTTGCCTACATTTTTTTGTAGTGATTCAGCTATACATTTAAAGATATTATTAAACGGTGAATTTGGAAAAGAAATAATAGTTCTTAAAGGATGATTTGTTTTTTTGTAATTTAGGTAACCCATAAAATCTAGGAGAGTTACCATTAGTACTATGATAAAAGTTATATTGATTTGAATTAATGATATTTTTGTTTTTAAATTCTGTTAAAAGGAGTGAAGTTTAGTTTCTATTTTTTTTGTAGGATCAAAATTTTATTTTTCATATGATTTTTTATCATTTAAAAGTTCTAGAACTTTTATAATGGAATCTTGTTTATTTATAATATCCTTTTGTTACTTTTATCTGCAACAGTCAAAATAATATCTTGATTAGTTTTCAGGAAAACTTTTGTTTTCTTAATTTTTTGTTCAAGTATAAAATGAATTGTAGCAAATTTACAATTATATATCCAGTTTTGTGTCCAATAGGATATTTTATTTCTAAGATCAGTTTCGATAATCTACTGGAATATATTTCATACAATTAAGGCGAAAAAATTTGGTAAATAAAATGTTATTGTAGTTTATAACAAACATTTGGATATTTTTTGGTTTAACAACTTTTGTCTTTCAATTTTGTTCGTCTCTTGTGTCGTTTTTCCGAAAATTGTTTTAAAAAATGTTAATCTTATTTTTTAATTTAATCTTTTTTTTCTTTTTTTAATGTATAGATCTTTTTGAGGTGGACAACTTAAGTCTGTTAATTCTAGTTCGCACCTTGTGTCGTTTTTCGATAAATTTAATTTAAAAAAAAAAAATTTAATCTAATTTTTTTTATATAATTTTTAAACAAATTTTCTTCATAAAAAATTTATAGATCTTTTTGGGGAAACGAACTTTATTCTGTTAATTTTAATCTGTACCTTGGGAAGTGTTTCGAAGAATTTAATTTTTTAAATTTTAATATAATTTTTTACGACTAAAACAAAAACTATGCATCAAAAATTGATTAATGACATATTTATACATTTTTGAGGGCGCGCAATTTCAGTCAATTTATTTTTTTCTATCTTGCATAGATTCATTTAGGTTTGTTTTTTTGGATCTTGAAAATGCTATAACTCTGATAATTTTCATTTTATCGAAAAAAGATATAAGGATAAATTATTCGATTTTATGACTACCGTACATAGAATTTTTAAATCTGGAAAAAAAATAGTCTCAAATATTTTGAAAATGTTCTCACTTTTTGAATTTTTATTTAAAGAGCTGGTTTACGAACTTGTTCTTTTTTTTAGGCTCTAACAAATCAATACCTTTTCGTTAGGATGAGAATGTAAAAAACAAATTTAAAAAAAAAATAGTTTAAGTTCAATCCAGAAAGGATTTTAGATTTTTTTTAACCCCAAAGTAGTGAATTGAAATCAAAATTAAATTTAATTTTCTTTGAAGTAGTTTCAATTTTTAAAAAAGCAGAAAAATTTTCAACCAAAAAGTATAACTTTTCAACAAAATTGTGCATTTTTATCAAAGAAAGACATAATTTCTGACAAACAATTACATTGTATTTGAGAAAGATAAAATGTCTTTTAGAATTGATGAATTGTGGAAGGAAAACCTTCAAAAAATAGTTACATTTTTATCCAAAGAAGATTCCAGTACACTTTCGTACACCAAAAAAGGAATTGTAAACAATAAGTTAATTTTCTATTAAGTGGTTGAATTTTTAACCAAAAAGTATGACCTTTTAACAACTTTCTCAAATTTTCAACGAAACTGTTGTATTTTTATACAATAAAGGTGCAATATTTCTACTAAAAAATACGATGTTTTAAATCCAAAAGACAAATTTTCAGAATAAATATTTTTTGTCCGAGAAAGATTTTAGTTGACTTATCAGCAACAAAACATAAACTTTAATCCAAAGGTTAATGTCCTACGAAAACACTGACAGTTTTATTCCAAAAAGACGAATTTTTACAAAACAGTTGAATTTGTAACCAAAAAGGATGCCTTTAAGACAATTTTAAAATTTTCGAGCGACTGTGGTTCGCTTTCTAGTGGAGCGATTGTTAGAAGATCTTTTTTCAGAAAAACATAATTTTAGTTAAGTAATATTACCAATCAATATTAGAAATTTGCAACAATTACAATTGTTTATGAATTAATTAATTACATTAGAAAAACAAACAATAGAAAAATATCTACCTGACCGGAGCGCCATCTATGGGAACACAACTTCTAAATAATACCAACTTTTATTTGATCCGAAACTTCAGTGAACCCCCAAGTTCTTTCAGTAATCGGGAGAATTCAGGAATATTTACGAGAAGATCCGGGAGACTAAAATTCAAAAAAAGTGGCCACCCTGGTTCAATGAAAGAGTAAACAAATTTGAACTTGGGTGGTTTCCCCAGGCACATTTCCTATTTGTGTGAGCAATTTCCTCAAGCATATTATATCGAGTACACACGCTATAATCACTCTATCTTGGGCATTAGCTTAGGTGTAACGTGGCAATTTGAGCTCGTCAGTCGCGGCTTCCGTGTCGCAAAGCTCAACGCATCGCATCTTGTTTGAGCAAACACAGATATCCGTAGTCGCCTTGCGTCCTGTATGTGCAGTTGCATACATGCTCTGGCTGCGCATGTCGACCAACACCAACTTGTCCTTCTACTTGGACAAGCAGACCACGAGCTAAGTACACAATTATATCATCGAGCCAAACACACTAACGATCACCCGCATACAAACAAACATGTTCTGCAAACATCCTAGGTTCGTTATATGGGAACCAGTGTCCATGATACCAAAGCCCACGCAAAGAAAAATACACAGAGAAAAAAAGTAGAGAGTCAAACTTGGAGTGTTAACATTTAAATGGTCAGTTTGACCTTCCAGAATGTATTATCTACAAGCCACAATTTGTTCTCAAAGAGATGCTCATTTTATGTTCAGCTTGACAATCTGCAGAGTATTAGCCTTAGTGCCAGGGATTATAAAATCCACACTCTATTATGGTCAAATTGAATACACTTTCTTCACTCTGTTTGACCGTACGATAGGGATGGGAAAAGCGTCGACAAATTTCGATATAATTCGATACACCACGGTATCGAAAAGTATCGGTACATTTTTCTCTGAACGATATTTATAGACATTTTTCTCGTCTTACTTTGTACCTTACTAACGTTCCTGCTGGGAGTAAACAGATTCAAAAAGATAAAAAAGTCTGGATAGAAAAAAATAGAAATAATCAATCATTTCAAAATGCACACTTTGCATCCCAAATACTCTATCTTTTTCCATCCAAGCAGTATCCGTCGTGTCTACTGAGACCTATCTCTTTGTATCCCTGACTCTATCCCTCACACCCATAATTGTCTATCTTTCTCTATCACTGACTCTATTCTTTGTGGTCCCATGGACCTATCTTCTTCTATCTTTCTTGTTCACAAATGCCTATCTTTATTTATCCCAGACTACCCACTACCAACGATATATCGCTTTAATTTCTATCCATTATAATACACTCGGAAATGTATTCTCATCCATTTCGAAAATAATAATATATTTCGAATTTCAAACGCATGCAAAATAGTATTAGGTTATAGACGGAGCAAATGATTTCACTTGTGTCTAACTTTTACAGTCAGCCACCTAATGGACCACGCCGGTAATAAGTCAGGGATGTACGTCAAGTAGCGCGCGCCTCGCTAAGGATAGACGTGGCTAAGCGGAGGATTCGGTTGGATAGAACAAATAGGATTCAAGAAAATAGGGCTATCTCATATTTAAAGAAAAGATGGAAACGGATTCACTTGAATGGAAAATAGGGATTAAAAAAGATAGACTAAATTTAAGATTGCCCAACGAATAGAAAAGGACGGAGGTGGGTAAGCTGTGAATTCATTTAGAGAGAAAGAGTGAGATTCACGAAGATTGGTCTATCTATTATTTCCGAAAAGATAGAAATAGATTTACTTGGGTAGAAAAAAAGGGATTCAAAAAGATAGACAAAATTTATTATTGACCAATGGATAGAGAAGAATAGAGCTAAATAAGTGTAGGATTGATTTAGATAGAAAGATTGGGATCCAAGAAAATAAGGCTATCGTATATTTCAAAAAAGATGGAAATGAATTCACTTGGAAAAGAAAATAAGAATAAAAAGGATAGACGAAATTGAGAATTACCCAAAGGATAGAAAAGGATAGTGATGTATAAGCTGTGAATTCATTTAGATAGCAAGACTGAAATTTACGGAGATAGGTCTATCTATTATTTCCGAAAAGATAGACATAGGGGTAACTTATATTTCAGAAAACATCGAAATGGATTTACCTAAATAGGAAAATAGGGATTAAAAAAGACAGATAATATTTTAAATTGTCCAAGGGATAGAAAAGGATAGAGGTAAATAAGTGGAATATTGATTTAGATAGACAGACTGGGATGCAAGAAGATAGGGGTATCTTATGTTTCAGAAGAGATCGATATGGATTTACTTGGATAGAAAAATAGAGATTAAAAAAGAGTGATGAAATTTAAGATTGCTCAAAGAATAGAAAAGGATAGAGGTGGAAAAGCTGTGAATACATTTAGATAGTAAGACTGAGATTCAAAAAGATATAACTATCTTATATTTCAGAAAATATGGAAATAGATTGACTCAGATAGGAAAACTGACATTAAAAAAGAGAGACGAAATTTGTTATTGCCCAATGGTTAGAATAGGATAGAGGTAAATAAGTGGCACATTGATTTAAACAGAAAGACTGGGATGCAAGAATATAGGGGTATCTTATGTTTCAGAAGAGATCGATATGCATTTACTTGGATAGAGAAATAGAGATTAGAAAAGAGTGATGAAATTTAAGATCGCTCAAGGGATAGAAAAGGATAGAGGTGGAAAAGCTCTGAATTCATGTAGTTAGAAAGACGGAGATTCAAGCAGATATGGTTATCTTATTTTTCAGAACATACGGAAATGGATTTACTTGGATAGGAAAATTTGGATTAAAAAAGACAGATGAAATTTAGGATTGCCCAAGGAATATGAAATGATAGAGGTGGAAAAGCTGTGAATACATTTAGATGGAAAGACTGAGATTCAAGAAGATATGGCTATCTTATATTTCAAAAAATATGGAAATAGATTCACTGAGATAGGAAAGCTGAGATTTAAAAAGATAGATGATATTTGGTATTGTCAAATGGATAGAAAAGGATAGAGGTAAATAAGTGGAATATTGATTTAGATAGAAAGACTGGGATGCAAGAAGATAGGGGTATCTTATTTTTCAGAAGAAATGGAAATGGATTAATTTGCATAGAAAAATAGGGATTAAAAAAGAGTGATGAAATTTAAGATTGCCCAAGCTATGAATACATTTAGACAGAAAGACTGAGATTCAAGGAGATATGGCTATCTTATATTTCGAAAAATATGGTAATAGATCCACTTAGATAGAAAAGCTGAGATTTAAAAAGATAGATGATATTTGTTATTGTCCAAGGGATAGAAAAGGATAGAGGTAAATAAGTGGAATATTGATTTAGATAGAAAGACTGAGATGCAAGAAAATAGGGGTATCTTATGTTTCAGAAGAGATCGATAATGATTTATTGGATAGAAAAATAGAGATTAAAAAAGAGTGATGAAGTTTAAGACTGCTTAAGGGATAGAAAAGGATAGAGGTGGACAAGCTCTGAATTCATTTAGATAGTAAGACTAAAATTCAAAAAGATATAACTATCTTATATTTTAGAAAATATGGAAATAGATTCACTCAGATAGGAAAACTGAGATTAAAAAAGAGAGACGAAATTTGTTATTGCCCAATGGTTAGAATAGGATAGAGGTAAATAAGTGGCACATTGATTTAAACAGAAAGACTGGGATGCAAGAATATAGGGGTATCTTATGTTTCAGAAGAGATCGATATGCATTTACTTGGATAGAGAAATAGAGATTAGAAAAGAGTGATGAAATTTAAGATCGCTCAAGGGATAGAAAAGGATAGAGGTGGAAAAGCTCTGAATTCATGTAGTTAGAAAGACGGAGATTCAAGCAGATATGGCTATCTTGTATTTCAGAAAAGAAGGAAATGGATTCACTTGAATATGAAAATTGGAATTAAAAAAGATAGAAGAAATTTGTTATTGTCCAATGGATAGAAAAGGATAGAGGTAAATAAGTGGAGGATTGATTTAGATAGAAAGAATGGGCTGCAAGAAGATAGTATCGTATATTTTAGAAAAGCTCGAAATAGATTTACTTGGATGGGAAAATAGGGATTAAAAAATATAGACCAAACTTAAAATTGCCCATTGAATAGTAAAGGATAGAGATGGACAAGCTGTGGATTCATTTCGATAAAAAAACTGAGATTCACGAAGATAGGGCTATTTTATATTTCTGAAAGGATAGAAATGTATTGACTTTGATAGGAAAATAGGAGTTCAAAAAGTTAGACGAAATCATAGATTGCCTAATAATTAGAACAGGATAGAGGTGAACAATCTGTGAATTTCTTTAGATAGAAAGACTGGGATTCAAGAAGATAAGGCTATCTTAGATTTTAGAAAAGATATAAAAAGATTCAATGAGACTGAGATTCAATGAGATTGCTTATCGGACAGAAAAATATATTCGCTGATAAGCGAAGAATTCATTTGAAAAGAAACACTAGAGCAAGGATTTGGAGATGAAAGAAAAGGATACGTGTGGATAAGTCGCGGATAGAGATGGTTAGGAACATTAGAATTCAAAAGAATAGAGGTGATTGTAGAGTGGGAAGAAGATAGAAAATGATCGAAGGGATAGACCTGGGATCAAGACAGATACATTGGTTCTTTCCATTTCAATCTGAAAGATAGAAAATGATTCATCGGATAGAGACTCCATCCATTTACAACCAGCAGGGGTTCTCGTTTTGTTTCAGTTTCGTTACTAGGTCTTAAAAGAACTCAAATCTGTGTTTGTATAAAATATTGCAATACTCCAAGTTTTACAATAAGCAATATTTTTAATTCCCTAGAAAATACTAAAAACTAAATCTTCAATCGCCTTTGAATTTTATGTACTTCTAATAATTTTTTTTTTATTCAACACTGAAAGCTTCAAATAACGCGCAAACTTCACAACGGAAAGTAGAACGCGACTAAGCAGGTTAATTAATTTATTTATTTAAAGATAAATTTTTTTTTAATCAAAAAGGGAGGTTTTTTGGGCCTGAAATCGGCAACAGCAGAAGCCCAGTGTATACAATAGATGTTGCTAGTTCCAGGCGCAAAAAAACACGATTTTTAATTCAAAAAAAAAAGATAATATTTTACGGAAAAAGTTCTCTGTCTACACCGATGTAATTGCCTTTAGATTGTATGCTTAATATATTACTTTCAGCGATTCATCCTTTTAGACGTGTAGTGGATTAAACGAAACCGACAATCGTTTAAGTGCCTTAAGAGTTAAAATTGTAGAAAGAGGATTAGGTTTTTTCTTTTGCTTTAGAAAAAAAAATTATGTTTTGAAGAGATAGGACTAAGGCGTCACTCAACGCTCAGTAATCAATTTATGTCGATTTTTCTATTTACTCTAGTGTTGTTTAAACAATTTATTATTGCTCATGACAAATTTTCTCTGAGAATGGAGTTGAAAAGCCGCGTTTTTTCTGAATCTTTTGAATTGTTTTCAATTTTGTCTTTTAGTGTATGGCTATGATAAACTGAACTTAACAAAAGTAGTTGGTTAAGTTTCGCTTAAAGTGAGATCATGAGTACAGTAACAAAAATAATTATTTAAATAATTCATTCTCATTTTTAATAAAATTCTTTTTAATAATGGTGGAAAGTTGCATTTTTCTCAAAATGTTAACTTTTTTCACTTTCTTTTTATTACACTATGACCATCATTAGTGCAAAATAAAAAAAAATAATTATTGAGGAATGTGTTATTATTATTATTGTCAACAATTCTCTCTTAAAATAATGCTAGAAAGTGGCCATTTTTTCCTAAATATATAACTTTTTATCACTTTTCAATGGCAGTAGGGTAATAATTAATTCGAGTTAATAAAAGACAATAAAACTTTAGATAATTATTTTATTATGTGTACGAATATTCTCTTAAGATAGTGATAAAAATAATTGTTCAAACAATTCATTATTATTTAAAATAATCTCTTTAAAACATGCTAGAGAAATACATCTTTTTTAAAATTTCTAAATTTGGTACAACTTTTTACTTAGTGAGATCAGGATTAATGCAAGTTAAAAAAGAAATTATTTAAACAATCTACTGTTATTTAAAATAATATTCTTTCAAAATGATCATAGAAAGTGGAATTTTGTTCTGAAATCCCCCAATTTTGTTTACGTTTCAATTATAGGAAGTTAATTATTAATTATGGTTAAGAAGCATAATTGTTAAAACAATACATTAATATTTATAATAATATTCTCTTCTATGCTAGAATGTTGTGGTTTTTTTGTGATTTTTAACTTTTTGTCAACTTTCCTCTTAGTGAGTTAATAATTATTACAATTTCTCGAATATTATTTTTCAAGAAATTTATTATTGTTACTAATTTATAATTATAAATAATTAATTATTATTATAAAATTTTCACCGATTTTTCAGTTGCAAGCAAATAATTAAATAACATCAACAAGAATCATTTTTTTAAAAGTATTTCATTTTTTGACATAAAGTATTTTTAATATTTGTCTAATGGATTGAAAATATTAAATGAAACTAATTATTGGATCATGAGTAACAAGTTCAAAAAAGTTCAAAATTTCAGAAAAAAACACAACTATCTAGAATTTCTTTAAGAGAAAATAATGATAAACAATAAATGAATTGTATAAAATAAATATTTTCTTAATTCTCATTAATTATTATTACCTCTCCCTAACTAAAACATTGACAAAAAGATAGAAATTCGACAGAAAACCGCCACTTTCTAGCATTACTCTATGAGAAGACGAACCCTAATAAATTATTTAAACAATATTTTTGTTAACTTTGATTAATTATTACCTAACTTTAGAAAAGCTACAAAAATTTAGAAATTTCCCTTTAAAATCTATACTTTTTATCACTATTCGTAGTCAATATTATTAAAAATAATATTAAATGGTTTTAATCATCAATTTTTTAAAGGTAAATCAATTATTATCTCACCCTAATTGAATTACTAATATTTTTTAAACAATTATTTACGTTAAAATTAGTTGCAAACCTTCCAAAAATTAATTAATTTATTTCCATATTAAGAGAAATATTTATGTAAACTTCAAAAGGAAATTTGTATTCGTATTATCTTACTAATTGCTTCATAGGCCTTGCGAGACCTTTAAATTATACTCAAATAAAAAAATAATTTTTGTGTGGATTTGAAAAAATTTGGGGATGGGGAAAATACATCAAAATAAAAAAACATCTGTACCAATTTTTTTAATTAATTTTTTTCTGAAAAAAATATTTCTTCTTCACTCCGCTGGGAATCGAACCACAGTTTTACCGATTGCCGGTCGGGATCTCTTGCCAATAAGCCACTGGAGAGATCAAAAGAAGAATAGTTTTGTCAGAAACAGGCTTTCTGAAAAAAATTCTTCTTTCGATCTCTATCGTAGCTTTGTGGTAAGAGCACCCGACCGGTAATAGGAAGACCTGTGGTTCGATGCCTAGCAGAGCAAAGATTTTTTTTCTGAACAAATTTAACTTGAAAAATCCTTTTAGTTATGTAAAATATACGTCACTTACTGTTCATTTGCAAGAGTGCTTAACAATTAAAACAGGGGATTTTAAATCCGCTTTTCCGTAATCTGCCAATTGCTGAAAAAATTGGCGGCAATACACAGAGAAAAATGGATGTTCAAACGTAAAATCTAAATGTTCAGGATTAACATATTTTATGTTTAACTATAGGACAGCAAT
>JAAAKG020147283.1:0-10490 GCA_010014905.2 Druon quercuslanigerum
ACTACTCCCCTCCCTACCGAGTGAGTCACGCCTACCGCGAAAGGGAAACGGCTTAATGGTGTAATAATAATAATAATCATTTTTATGAGGCTAAACAACAGTTTTTACAATAGATGTTACATGAATAAGCTAACAAACACTACACGAAAATATATTTTGAGACATAACCTCTTCTTAAATATGCTTCAAATGTTTCGCGCTTCTTCACGTGTTTCCGATTCCGGTTTTACGGCGGCTAGTGTAGGGGGTAATGTGACACGGCTCTCCCTGGAGGAACTTTAAAGTGGATTAAAGGCAGAAAACTTCGTAAAAGTGACAACCAACTTTCGGAAAGCGCCGACATTGTGAAGATTTTTCATTCTTTATATTATCATGAATGTGTTAAATATAGTCAGAATTCCCAAATGGAATTAAAACAAAACAAAAAAAATATCCCACCCTTTTTTTTCGTGTACCGTCAAAGTACGTACGGGCCTGTTGCTTTAAATTATTTACATGATAATTCTACTGCCAAGTCTAGGTATGCCTGGGGATGCCGATCTGGGCCAGATTCTGCCAGATCTGGCCCTGAGTAGCGCCACTCCAAAATTTCTGCATGGATCTTAACGATTTAGGCTGAGAATTAGACGTTTAGTAAAAGCCAAAACGACAGTAGGTTTTTAAATCCTCGAATGGTTTTAGATGTAAGCTTACAATAAATTTGGGAAACAAATTATTGCAGGCAGTTTTAGACTTTATTTCAAAGGTTCTTTTAAAATCTGTTAAAGATGCCCGCAAGGAGTAGAGCAAAATCTACAAATATTTTTATCTTTCTTTTCACCGACACATTCTGTTAAAATACGGCAGGTATCTGTTTTTTAAATGCTGTTCTCAAAATAACATAACTTTTATAATAAATTTAAATCATTACATTGTTTAAAACAATAATATAGTCCAAAAAAATGATAAAAAACTTGCCTAAACCTTGTACATTTTTGATTCCACGAGCCACGTTGATTTTACTACAAATAATATTCACTTGATATATAAGATTAGCCATAAAATTACTAGAAGGATAGCGTACAAGGTTATTTAAATTTCGTAATTTCATGCTTCTAACACGCAGATGCTTGGCATTGTAAATTTCCGTAATTCTGCGGTTTTTCTTGGTAATAATCACCGATAATGATGCGGACACTTTCATCTGCTTTAAACTATTGTGTATTTAAAATTGTGCAATATTTCTTTTTTTAACTAATTAATTTTTTTTTATTACCAATACGTAGCAATTAGCATACGATTCCAATAATTAATACACTCTGGTTAAGAACATTATTATTCAAATTATTTTTAATTCATATTTAATTCCCTTTAAGGGGTTTTATTTCCTTGAATGACACATTTTGATTTTGTTACCCCGGGCTGAAACCCTTATTTTTTAGGTCAGGTTACCGCCTATCTGACCGGCTATCCGTCAGTCGTACTTCTTGCAAAGGAGGGGACATGAGAGGAAATAAAATGAGGAGGTGGATGTGGATGGATTTCTGGGAAGTGGGGGGAGGGGATTGAAGAGAGGGGTGGATAAGAGAAGATGAGAGAGCCAGTAGTGGGAAAATTCGGAAATTGAGGGGGGCAGCAGAGGCACGGGGTGGGGAAATGATAAGTTATCAGGGAGGGAATGAAAAGTGTCCTAGCTTCCCCTCCTCTTACGTCCCATATTTGCCCATCATCATTCACTTTACGCGCAAAAAAAAAATGCTCTATAAGATTAATCCCTTATCTATATTTATTTAAAACGAATATTTTTAACAATTATTTCATAAGATATGAAATGAAAACAAGTCGTGTTTCCTAAACAAAATTTAATCATTGAAGATGTTTAGGAGTTTAAAATTTTAAACTAAGTATTATTTGCCAAGGAATAAGAGAAATATAATAAAATAAAGTTATAAATACATACTTGTAAGGTTCTCATCCGAATAGATATTTAAAAATAAAACTTTTTTAAAAGATATTGAAAAAATAATTCTTTGAGAACTCTAGAAGTTAAAACAACCAAAAGTTAAAATCTTAATGAAGGAATAAAAAATATAAATAAAGAAAATTGAAAAAAAAAAAATACAAGCTGAACATTGTAAGAAAATTTTCAATATAATTAACCCCTTTTCCAGCTTTAAAAAAAAAACATAACCAAAAATAATCTTTACTTGAAATATGAAACTAGCTATCTTCTTAGTAGAAGGACAGCGTACAAGGTTATTGAAATTTCGTAATATCATGCTTGTTACACGTAGACGCTTGGCGTTGCAAAATTCCGCCATTCCGCTGTTTTTCCTGAGAATAATAACCAATGGTGATGCCGATATATTCCAAATTTGTCAGTTATACTTTACGAAACTTACCATAAACAATGAAATTCTGTATTATCACTGTGCTTCTTACCATCGAGGTTCTTCTAAATTTTGATAGTAAGTGTACTTAATATAATTTAAATAATAATGTGAAAAAGAAATATTACATAATTTAACAATTAAATTTTTTCCGCGTGAAACCATAATTCAAAATACATACTTACTGTGCCCTTTTGAATTAACATGCGTTAAAATTAACAGCGAGTTGCGACTTACGACTAATTACATTTTTAAGATTTTAATTTTCAAGCATTAAGTTATTTAATTTGTTAGATAATGCTCATCAAATTTTGACTACCTAATATTATATAATTTATAAGTCTGCCGTTTAATATTCTTTTAAGTTGAAACTATAAAACATTCAAGAACTTTTTGTGTATTTTTACCGCGTTTATCTTAATTTTCTCAATATGGTATATTTTTCTAATTGCAATTAAATAAAAATATTAAGTTGAAGATTATTCAAAAAAACTTATTATATTAGAAAATCTAAATTGTTTCAGTTTAGAATTACGCAATCTTAAAAGTGTTTAATTTGTGTAATTAAGCATTGGAGAAGATAACGCTTTATAAAAATAGTATATATTATGATGAAGAATAGAAGATTCATTGACAATTAGCCTTGCATTAATTATATAACACCGGAGAGGGGCGGCGTGGAATATTGTTACAAAATGTAAAAACACTACAGAAAAACGTTTGTACAAACATTAAAATAAAGCGGAGGGGGGGGGGGGCTTATCTCTGACAAAGTTGCAATAATTGCTTTAATTTTAAGCACTAAAAATACTCGCGCTGGTCGTGCTAATAACAATGTTTGTCGGCAGTGTAAACAGTTTAAATTTCAAAGCCTTTTTCGTCAAAACAACGCAGTTAATGAGTAAGTCGCTATGTTTATTTCCTATACGTAGGAAGCATCATACAAGTTGAGTAATCAATAGTCCCTTGTTCCCTATATTTTTATTTTTATTATTTTTAATTTATATTGATTAGTCGGTAGGTTAAGCGAGGGGAGGGGATGTGAAATGAGGAGGTGGATGAAGCTGGATTTCTGAGGTGAGACAACTCAGCGGCGCCACATGCATATACAACATGACATATAATGCATATTTTTTTTCTTTTTTTTTCTTTTCTTTCCAAAAGAAAAAAATGTTTTGCTTTATTGGTTTTCGAGAAAACAAGGCGCCGCTAGCTTGTTGTCAACTCAGCGGCGCCATCTACAAAAATCATCAAATTTAGTAAAGTAACTAGGCTAGTTTTTCTGCTTTACAATGCGCTATGACTCTTTTTTGTAAAATTAACCCTTATTTTAAAAACTCAACCCTTGTGATAAAAAAAATTACTGAAGAAAAGTATTAAAAAAATAACTAGGCTAGATTTTATTGCCTCTGTACCAACTAGACAAGAATGTGTCGAAAAATAATGTTTTTCAGAATTTTTCACTGTCAATAGAGTCTCTGATTTTTTGGCTCCTTGAAAATATCAATTTCCAATCGTTAAAAGGCAACCGTTATGTACCACATAGACATAAATTTGTCAAAAAATAATTTTTTCCAGAATCCTACACTATCAATAGAGTCTCTGATTTTTGAGCATCTCGAAAATACCTATTGCGATTTTTGGGCTTTATCCCTTAGGGCTAAAAAGCAACACCTCTGTACCAAGTAGACACATAACTGTTTGGTTGGTTTTTGAAAACAAGGGTTGATTTCAAGAAAGTGTTACATATCACATTGAAAAGCAAAAAAATAGCAAACAAATCAAGCCTAGTCATTTTATGTTCACTGCTTAAGTTTAGAATCGTTACGTGTTCGATTTTGAGATTAACATTTAATTTTTTCTTAATTACAACTCTTTGTTTTATTTTTACAGAATTAAATGCTATGGAAGGTGAGGCATCAAATACAGAATTCAAAAAGAAGAGAGCCAAAAGCATATCTGGCGGGAAATTCCGCGTGAGTCCAATTAGTCGTCCACCCAAACCCCTTAAACGCGTCCGCGATACCACAATCGAGCATTTGGGGAAGACTATAGATATCTGGCTAAATGACGATCAACAGATAGTGCAAGCTGTCTATCCGAAACACGAATGTCCCAGAGGAACTGCTCATAATTTTAAAAGTTTTCTAATAAGACTTGTTATTTTGGATGACGGCAAAAGATTCGTCGAATGTGTAAGACAAGATGGAGAACTCCTGGGAGTCCGAGCTTGTAGAGCATTAAGTAACTGACATTCATTTTATTTACATTTTTTTTTAATCTTTTGAAAACTCCTTTATATTCTTTAAACTACTAAATTTACTCAATTGTTATAATAATTACTCAATAATAATTGCATTTTTATGAAGTTCTTGAAAACTCCATGAAATACTTTGGAAACCTTAAAATTTTTACAATAACCTTAGGAACACCTAATTGTACTAAATGTTTTTAATGCCCTTAGAATTATTCTAATTTTCGTCCAAATTCAGTTACGTTAATACAAATTCTTAAATTTTAAAAAGTGAAAACTTTCTTCCTTGATAGGAACATTAAGTTCTCTTATTTTCGTTTTACGATCAAATTCAATAAATTTAAAAGGGATTATTACGAGTCAATTCCATCTGATTTTTCCTTTTATTTAATTTTAATTAATTAATTGAATAATTATTTACATTTTATTTTCATCTATTTTCTTATCAATGTGCTTGGTGACTAAGCTTGGTGATGATCGGCGGATGACAGTCGAAAGGTTGCATATTGCGATATGTTATATTAATTCAACAATTGAGGGGACGGATCGTATAAGGGCGTATAGAATTTACTCGTGCGAAATCATAGTTCCCTGGAGGATTTAAAACAAATTTTGGATCTAAAATTTTTGAAAAACATATCTGGACGTGAAATTGTATAGTGCATCTTTATTCCTTCAGACGAAAAGTTGTAACTTTTTTAGTTTTCGAAATAAAATAAAAAAACTGACTTTTTCAAAAACTTGATTTTAATCCGTTTTTTGCTTCAACTCGTGCTCAGTGCTTTAGTTTCTAAAATTTTGTAATAAAAATTTCAGGCAATGTGCTTCAAGATGTCCTTCGATTGACAAAATGATAGAAATTCAAAACCGATATTTTAAAAATTATAACTAATTTTCTTCTGATGTTTGGCGCGAATTGAACAATTGTAACTTCCAGCGTTTCGTTTAGAGAGGAAATTTCGAGCAGGCAAATACTTCTCGCAACAAAAATTTGGAGAAAGGTATGATAAAGTCTTTTGAAAAGTTTCAGATCAAAATATTTAATAGTTTAGGAGTAGTTATGATTTTAGTGAACGTCAGCGCTGGAGTTTTCGAGCTTACTATGCACTCCGGTGTGCCATGTTCTCTCGCTAGAGAGTTTTTGTTTATAATATGATCTTATGAAATTTTTTAGTGAATAGCAGTTAAACAAAAATAAGTTACCAAAATATTCATAAATTTTATTTAATTGTGAACGTATTTTTGCGGTTTCTTTAGATTTAAATGTATGATAATTTAATGTACACCTAATATTTACACCGACGTTCGGCTTAACTCGTAAGCGACCTTGAACATGCATTTTGAAAACAAACCTATGCAAAAATTTTCTTCCACTTTTTTCTAAATCTATTTTAAAAAAAAACATATCCGTTAGTACTTAACTATGCTCTGGACAGTGCACATGAAATTAAATTTTAAGCTTAATAAAGTTGAATATCTCACGAAAACTCCAGCGCGGACGTCACTAAAATCATTATTACTCCTAGACTATTAAATATTTTGATCTAAAACTTTTCAAAAAACTTCATTATACCTTTCTACGAATTTTTGTCGCTAGAAGTATTTGCCTGCTCGAAATTCTCTTGATAAACGAAACGTTGGAAGTTACAAGTGTTCGATTGGCGTTGAGCATCAGAAAAAAATCAATAATAATTTTTAAAAATAACAGTTTTGAATTCCCATCATATTGTCAATGGAAGGACATCTTAAAGCACATTCCCTGTAATTTTTATTATAAAATTTCAAAAATTGAAGCACTGAGGACGAGTTGAAGAGAAAGACGGATTAAAATAAAGTTTTTTAGCAAAGTCAGTGTTTTGGTTTTATTTCATAAACTAAAAAAGTTACAACTCTTTGTCTAGGGGACAAAAGATACACAATAAAATTTTACGCCCAGATATGTCCGGACGATGCCCATATACGATCCGGCCCCTTAATTAAACGAATATAACAGGAAAAAATTTTTGTATTTTTATTTATTTAATTTGATTGTAAGACCGAAATAATAGAACATAATGTTCCTATTAAGGTAAATTGTTGTTAATCTTAAAAAATTTAATAAACATTTATTATACATTTCAAATGTATCCAAAAAAGAAACAATTTTTATTGTCAATGTCATTGAAATCATGTTACTATTCCCCAATTTGTTTTGTATTTACAAAAGTAAGTTCGTTGCCCCACCCAGGGGAAATTTCGAATAGAAAGTTCTTACCGAAGTTATTCAATCATTTCAATTTCTTTTCGAAACTTACCGTGTTATCCTTCCGCTTCCTATAAATCTACTTAAAAATTACCGCAAATTATTAAACTTTCGGGCCATTTTTTAAATTGAATTTTTAATAACTTTAAAAACTTTATGCGCCAATTAAGAGAGTTACTTTTCGAAAAATCCCTCTTGTCTCCCTAGGTAAATAATATACTACTTATTGGATGCGGACCTAGAAAAGAAAGTGAAGGATGAGCGTAAGGAAACTTATAAAAAATTTCGTTTTCAAAGTTATTACCACGGATTATTGTTAAATAAAAAAGTGACTAGTTGAATAAAACCCGCTACTTCCCATCACTGTTATGTGATTCTAAAAAAAACTTTTCAAATTCAAAAAGAGCGTTTAATCCCAAAATCGATTATTAAAATTTTGAAATTAACAAATCCTTCTTTTGTTTTTAAGGTGAAAACTGTGCAGAACCTAATGAATCACAATGGTTTATCGTTTATTATCGCAAGTACTTTAGAGTAAGGGTAGACCCTCGAACCCGATTGCCGATAAGCATTTCCCTCGCATCACAAGATGAATCTGAACCACCAGTAGGTGTACCAGACAGAAACGTTGTTTTTCCTGGCTGCACATTTATTGCGTTCACAGGGCCTCCTCCTTTAAAACACGTCACTGGAGCTGCACTTCCAAAAAGACCACTCCCACCTTCACCTACAGTTGTGACTAGTTTTCATGATCTAATGACCCCAGGTTCAAAATCATAAACTAAAATTTATTCTTATAATGTACTATCAATTTTTTAAACAGTGAAAATAAATAACTGTTCACAGATTTGTTAAATTTTTATCTCCTGCTATTCATTTTCAAATGCACAAGTGTTCCTACAATTAAAAATTTTGCGCTTTCAGCCTTCTTGGATGAGTACTGACCTATTCTAACAAAAATTTGATATTTTTTGCTGGAAATTAGTTTTTTGATCTGAAAGGTAATTCTTAAATTTTTTGTTGTACAAAAATTGTATTTCGTGGTTAAACTAAACATTTTTTAAAGTTTCAGGGTTATAAATGTTCCTGAGTCGATAATTCAATATTTATTCCATGTAAATAATTTGACTTATTTTTCCAAATAGGTAAGGAATTTCTCGAACTTCTAAAGTTATGTCTATTAGGTGTCATTTGATTTTAAAATATTTTAAAGTATTTTAAACATTTTTCAAAAAGGAATTTTAAAAAGTTTCTGAAGATTTAAAAAAATTTCTCAATTACAGTAAATCTGATTTCGAAGATTTTAAAACTTTTGGAACATTTGAAAAGATTTCATAAAGATTTAAATCTATGTCAAATCTTTTTTATTCATTGAAATCATTTAATTATTTGAAAGCTACAATTAGCAAAAAATTTTGAAATGTTTTGAAATGTTTTGATACTTTTTCAAATCGTTCCTAATCTTCCAAATGTTTTAAAAACTTTGAAATCTGGTGTACTGTAATTAATTTATTTTTTATTTTTTAAAGTCCCTTTTTGAAATATTTTAAACCTTCTAAACCTTCAAAAGCTTTGTGAAATTGTGATGTGAAATTTGAAATCTGGTAGACACGCCTTTGTAAAATGTTCAAGATCCTTTTAAATATTCTTAAATCTTTGAAACATTTTAAATTCTTTAGTGTGTCTACTTAGTAACATAGAAGATTTAACCTAATACTTTTGATAATTTTAAAGTATAATATCACAAAAAATGTTTACTTCAAAATTCTATAATAGCGGAGACAAAATAAAAAACGTATAGAACTATTTGCAATATTAAAATCTTTTAATTTCGATCTATTAAATAATAGGTGAAGTCTACAAAACATGGCTACAAATCTCAGTATCTGTAACGAATAAAAGATCATTTATATATCGATAAATAAAAACATTTTTTAAGCAAGATTTATTTGAAATGACGCGTTCTTTTATAATACGTTATAAAAATATTTCAAACGACAAAGGATCACTCATGCACCGTCACATTAGTGAAAACCAACTTCAATTTGTAAAAACGTTGAACCCTGGGGAACATAACCTTCTTTGATATTTAGGTTATACGTCTTTGCGCACGTCTTCTGAGTCTCGGAGCCTTTCACTATTCAGCGCAAGATCTCGAGCGCGGGAGATTTAAAAACCGAATTAAATTTGCCCATGTAATACTTTTTTGCATTACACAGATGCACAGTGGGTTGCACTGTATGCTTCGTTGCATTGTATGTAGCTGGCTATATAGCCTGTTAAAACTATAGTTTAACTAATGGTTGCAATAATTTATTGATGCAAAATATTTTACAGCAGGAAAAGTAAAAGAAACAATAAAAAGATACTTAAAATAATATCTAAACGTAAAACACACATCATAAATGCAATAAGATTAGTCATAAATTATCATAATTGTCAACAATTCTATAACTTATTGTCTGAAATTACGAATATGCCTCCTAATTTGAAATATGATAAGATCATACTTAATTATTCTTAAAAAATAGTTTTCCGAATAAAAGTATACAAATGTTGTGCGTTTTATTAAGGGCCCATCAGCTTGCTGCTTTGGCCTTATTTGCTTTTTTTGGTGGGAGCCTGCATTTCGTTAGTCCTCAGGTAAATTGTGCTGGTCAAGTCGGTCAATATTTTTACGTCGTCGCCTCCACCGGAGACCAGTTCAAAGACGGCGTCGGACGTTCCTTAATTTAGAGGGGAGTGCGGTAGGGGAATTGCGTTTGATTCCATATTTCGCAGGGGAAATGATCAAATCCATCGGAGAGGGTTGAAGATCGATGACATCGTAAAGTTGTTCACGTTGGAGGCCCTGTATCATCGATTTGGGCGGAGATTTGAGGGGGGAGATGGAAGGGGAGTTCCTGCTAAAATGGGCGAGGATGCGTTCAACTGCGAAATCCAAGATTTGGGCTCTCTCACATATTCTCCTTTTCCTACATTCTTCAAATAATTTGAAATATCAGAAATCCTTAAATTGTCTAAAATTCCCGAAATCTCTCAATTACTTGATTTGTCTAAATTGCTTAGAATCTGAACATTTTTAGTGTCTTCTGAATTCTTTTAATATTGTAAATGTCCCAAATTCCTCAAATATTTGGAACCTCCATGAAATTTTTTAATTCTATAGATCTATATAAAAATCCCTAAAGGCTAAAAGTCTCTAAATTCTTTAAATTCCTTTAATATTCTAAATTCCCCACATTCCTGGACTAACTTGAATTCTCTGAAACTCATCATTTCTGAAAATATCCTGAAATTCTTGAATATTCTGAATTTTCTAAATTTCTTATAAATTTCTTATATATTTTTGCATACTTCCTTCTAGATTTTAAAGTTCCTTGATTACGTGAATTTTTTCAATGTTTTCTTATTTTTTTAATTTTGCAATAAATTCCCTCAAAACCATGAGTACGGTGAATTAACTTAATTTCCTAATTGTTCGGGAAGCTCACAGAATCTCTAAAAACCTTAAAGTTTAAAGGGATGGGAACTAGGATTACTAGAATTACACTCCGACCCCGGATTGTTGTAACTCGGATTGTTTGAAACCCCGGATTGTTGTCACGACTTTGCCCCGGATTCT
>JAAAKG020147284.1:0-10490 GCA_010014905.2 Druon quercuslanigerum
TTTATAAATCAAAATTTAACAATTTGTCGCAAAAAATAAATTTAGTTAAATAGAAGAATTGAAATCGTGACGTTTCAAGTTTAGTTTATTTTGTTTAGTTTTGAATATTTAATTTATAATTACTAATTACTAATTAAAAAATTTCAAATTGCATGGTTTAAAAATAGAATATTTCGAACTGAAATTATATTTGAAATTTAATAAAAGCCTTTAAATATAAATTTAAGTTATTTTAAAATTAAAAATATTTTATAAAGTTTAAATTTAATAAAAAAATCATTATATAATTTATATTTACAGTTGATCAATTAAAAATGTTTTTTTTAAATCAACAATCTTCGATTTTAAACGCTTATAATTTTTACTTGTTTAATTCTTTAAAAATGCATTTTAAAAATCTGGAAATTCAAATGTACACTTAAGGTCATGTGACGATTCGGTCACTTGACCAGATTCCTATCTTACCGACACTTTGTTATTTCCTAACTTACTTTCACAGGAAGCGCCATATTGAGTTGAAAATTTGGGATAATAAATAAAAATTACTAAGAAAGGTGGGTATGGTCCTAAACTTTTATAATTATAAAAAAAGTTTTTTTTGAAAATTTTTTGTTTGTTTTTTTATTAATTAATCAAATTCAAGACCAGACACACCTTTGTTAGTGCTTCTTATTTATTAATCCAAATTTGCAACTCAATGTGGAGCTTCGTGTGAAAATAAGTTGGAAAATAAAAAATGTGTCGGTAAGGTAGGAATTTAGTCACGTGAGCCACTTATTACTTTCATTTAAGAAATCGCTAAAAAGACTATAGGACTTTTTTAAGGATGCAATTAGACTGAAAAAGAGGCCTCTTCTATTATAAATTGTTTACAAAATATAAGTTTGTTAATTAACATTATGCGTTTTTTGAGTGAAGAAAAAGCAATAATGAATTTTTTATTTGGGCAAAAAAATAGCTAGCGGGTTTTTGCTATTAGATTCTTAAATTAGATATTTGAAACATAAATAAAATAATAATAAATAAAATTAATGAATAAAAATAAAATGAAAAATTTATTATTATATTCACCAATAGAATTTAGGATAACGACCAAGGATAAGATGATAGTAGAAAAAATCCACATTTTTTATAATTAGAGGAAAAAAAGTTAGAGGAAAAGTCTTATTAAGAATATGATTAAACCTGTGATTAAAAAATATTCCAGTTCTTTACTAGATCAAATAGTACATCATAGACTGTTTAGATAAAGTCTTATGTTTACATATCATTAGAGTATTAAATGGAAAATTTTCATAATAAGGTCGTCCAAATTCATACCTGTAAAAACTCATCTTTCGTTTTTTGATGATACCCCCCCCCCCCCATTTTGTTCATTTCTCGGAAAAAGAAATTGTCGATTTTCAAAAAAATTGAAAAAAGAAGTACTTGTTATAAATTTTTTGTGAATTAAAGTTTTGTCACCTCTGAAGAAGTATATAAGAAATAATTTCCACTAAATAGCTTTTAATTGGGACACACCCAAACTCCTTTAAATTGTGCCCGAAAAATGACGCAAAAACTGCAAAATAGCAGTTTTTTTATCAAATTCATGATAAAGACTGTATTTAAAAAAAAATTTCAACATGATTCCTACCTTACCGACATTTTTTTTTTTATTTCCTAACTTACTTTCACAGGAAGCGCTATATTGAGTTGAAAATTTGGGATAATAAAGAAGAATTACTATCAAAGGTGGGTCTAGTCCGAAACTTTTACAATTATAAAAAGTTTTTTTTTGTAAATAATGTTATTTGCTTTTTTAATATTTATTCAAATTTAGGGCCAGTCCCACGTTTGTTAGTGCTTCTTATTTATGATCAAAAATTTGCAACTCAATGTGGAGCTTCGTGTGAAAATAAGGTAGGAAATAAAAAGTGTCGGTAATGTAGGAATCTGGTCAAGTGATCCACTCATCACATAGCCTTAAAAATTAAAAACGTAAATTGGAATATTTTTAAAGCGAAAGATTTTAGAATTACGTCATGACCTTTGTTAAAACTTCGCCTACTTTGTTATAAAACTGATCTTATTGGTTGAAAATTAGTTTTTATAATTTAAAATTTATTTTTTAACTAATAATGTAACTGTTCTTCTTTGACTTTTTTTTAATTATTTAAACAATTGTTCTTTTTTAAACAATTTTTTCTTCCTAAAGTGGTAAAAAATTTATTATTTTCTGGCAATAATGACACAATTAAAAAATGTTATGAATGTTATGAATAGTTTCTTTTTCGGATCGTATTCGTTAATTGCTAAAAAGAACAAATTTTTACGATATACCGAAAAAAAATTTTTAAACAAATAATAATTGTTTAAATACATTAAAATTATTTTAAAAATTGCTAAATATTCTGTAGAAAAATTTTTTCTTCTAAATTCCTTCGATTGTGTCATTAATTCCAGAAAGTAATAATTTTTCACGCTTTACAAGGGGAAAAAATTGCTTAAACAAAATAAAATTGTTTAACTACTAAACATCCTTCAAAAATATATTGCTTCCAACATTCTTTAATTATGTCATTATTTTCAGAAAATAATAACTTTTCACGACTTTAGGGAAAAAATTGTTTAAACAAATTACAATTGTTTAAATAATTACCAAATAAGTTAACCAAGAACTACTGCTCTTAAAATTCATCGACTTTGCACGATTTATTCCAAAAGATAATAACTTTTCACGAGTTGCAGGGGAAAAATGGTTTTAAACAAAAGTTGTTGAAACAATTCAAATTTATAAAAAATAAAAATTGTTTAAGTAATTACTAAACATCCTTTAAAATTATATTGCTTTAAACATTTATTAATTGTGTCATTATTTCCAGAAAACAATAACTTTTTACGAATTTATGGAGAAAAAATTGTTTAAACAAATAACAATTGTTTAAATAATTACCAAATAACTTAACCAAGAACTACTTCTCTTGAAATTCATCATGTTTGTACGATTTATTCCGAAAGATAATAAATTTTCACAATTTTCAAAAAAAAAACATTTTTTAAACAAATAATAATTGTTTAAATCATTTAAAGTTATAAAAAATGTACTTTAAAACCGTGAATTGTCGATTAAAAATAAATCACGTTGAATTTTTTTTTTATACCGACTTTAGTATGAATTGGATAAAAAAATGCTATTTTGTAGTTTTTGGTGCATTTCTGGGTATTTCCGGGTTCGTCAAATTTAAAAGCTAACGTTGAAAAAAAATTACGGAACTTCTTTTACTAGAAAAAGCAAAAGTGAGGAGGAGGGTTATTACCATAAATCGAAATTTGGTACCAGAAGTTTAATAAAATACTTCACCTACTAAAACCTAACATTGTTGTGTTTTAATTGTTGATAAATATGATGTGAATGATTACAGTTTGCAGCGTGACCGTTTTAATCAAAGAAAAAAATCAACGGTCAGTTCCCGGTTCGAAAACATTTTCCCCCTTCAGTAAAATTTTAAAAATCGAACTCTATACTAAATATTTCTTCATTTCAGGCATCTGACGATTGGGTCACGTGACCAAATCTGGTCCCCAATTTTTCTTTTCCAATTTACGTCTAAACGAAATAAGGTATCGCTCTGAAAGTTTCGGAAATAAAAGAGGAGACAATAAAGTACATGCCTCTGCTTTGTTCTGGCGGAAATTTTGAAAAAAAAAATTTGGGAAGAAAATAAAACTGGAAACTGTATATGCACTTTTCTTTTCCAACTCACGTCTACACGGAATGAAATAACAAGTTAAAAATTTGGCTCGCTAAATAGAAGGCAAGAAGGGAGTTGTCTCTGGTCCTAAATAATTAGAATTGTGAATTTTTTTTTAATTAATAATTTGGAGACATACCGACAGTGCTGTAAAACCCTGTAAGAAATTTTCAATTTTGTCAAAAGGGCTAGTTAGGAGGTTTATATTGATCAAAGCACTTGAAATGCAAATAAATAAATTTTGTCTGACATACGTATCAGCTGTTTCAGAGCAGCACTAGCGCAGCAAGTAGACAACTTTGAACTTTGGCGGGTCAGTGGGTAATACAGATTGCATGATTACCGACAGAGAAAGATAGAAATTAAGCACTTAAGCTCTAACAGAGAATTTATAGAAAATTTACGAGAATTTAAAACATTTATTGTTTAAACAAATATATATATATATATATATATATATAATTAGTGCATACATTTTTACAAAAATAATTATTATTATGGTTACAAATCGAAACTATTGGGTTGTAAAAATAATCTCTTTTGGTTGAGGATTCAAACTATTTTGTGGAAAATGCAAATTTTTTGATTGAATTGAACTATTTTTGGTATATAATTAAAACCCTTTTTGGTAAAAATTTCAAATATCACGTTTTTTTATTAATAATTGATAATTTTTTGTTAAAAATTGAATTATGTAGTTAAATTTTTTATTTTAATTAAAAATTATGTTTTGTAGTTAAAAATGAATTGTTTTAATGCAAAATGTAACTTGCACATGTTTGTTCAAAATTTATCTTTTTGAGTCAAAAATTTAAATATTTGGTTATAAATTCCTATATTTGATAGAAAATTCTAATTTTGTGGAAAAAGATTTAATCTTCTTGGCAATTATTTCATCTTTTGGTTAAAAATTCATTCATTTGGTTAATAATTACATTTTTTTAGTTAAAGATTTATCATTTCAGTAGAAAATTTATTTTAATTATTCAATTTTTTATGAAAAATTTAACTTTTTTGATAGAAATGTAATCTTTTTGTTTTAAAAATGTCGTGTTTTATAGAAAATTTAACTATTCTATTTTTTTGTTCTTTATATAAATTCATCGGTTGAAAATTCCACTATTTGGTCAAAAATTCATTTTTTTTGAAAATTCATGAACGTGATTAAAAATTAATTTTTCTACTGAAAATTCGTTTCTTGTTAATTGAAAATTAAGTTTAAAAAAAATTACTTTTCTAATTGCAAATTGAACTATACAAGTTTTGGTTTGTAACTTATTTTTTTTTAGTAAAAAATTTATATATTTCATTGAAACTGTATCTTTTTTGGTAGAAAATTCATCTTTTGTGTTTCAAATTGAATTATTTTCATGAGAATTAATTTTTTTGGTTGAAACGTTATACAAATTGATTACGATATAGTAGTTACTCTACTTATCGGCAAATAAAAAAATTTCCTTCAAATTTGAATTTATTAATAACAATTGAACACTTATTATCTGTAGAAAAAATTAAATTAATTTAAAATAAAATATAGATTTGTTCAGATTCATTTCGAAAAATTATTTTTACAGAATATTTAAAAAGATTTTAAGATATTTCCAAAATTGTAGGAATTAAATTACTTGACATATTTTCGAGTGGTAAATTAATTTTTAATATTTTCAAAGAATTTTTTTAATTAAACAATAAAAATGGTAGAGTTTAGAGTTTAAAAGCTTTAAAGAGTAAAAGTTTAAAAAATTTAGTTCAACAAAACAACGCTACTTTTTAGGAAGGTATTAATGGTATAAGTATTATTTTAAAATGAATCTGTTTTATCATCAGCGGATGGTACTTTACCGACAGTAGATAAACCTTCCACAACCGTGGAGCCAGAAGTTCCACAATATAGATCAAGTTTAAAATCTTTAATAAAAGAAAATGCTTAACACCTTTATCAGACTAGATGGAAAATAATTTTCTTTTTTTTTCAAGAGAAAATTTAATTTTAAATTTGAGAAAATTATTAATTATATTCATATCAAAAATTAATTCTTCAAAATCAAAATTTTAATTCTTCACAGAAACTCCCTGTCCCAACCTCTATAATATATTTCTTTACTAAAATTCTACATCGCAGTTGAGAAATATTTAATAATGAGTACTTCAACCATAAAAAATATTTATTTTCAATCACAAGGAGTTGAATTTAAAAAAGAAGACGATGATTCAACAAAACAGTTGACATTTCAATTAATTTTCTAACGAGAAAAAAGAATTTTCAACCTAATAGTTAAATTTGCATCAAAATATTTAAGATTTCAAACAAGAAGTAAAATTTTAAAGTAAGAGATTTAATTTTTTACCAAAAAAAAAAAACAAAATCTCAATTAAATATATACAGTTTAAAACGAAAATGACACTAATTCAACTAAAAATAGAAAAGTTAAATTTTCGGTTAAAGAAATTATGTTCAGCAAAGAAAAACTTATTTTCTACCATATTTATGAGTTTTTTTTAATCAAGAAGATTAGTTTTCTGTTACAACCAAAAAAATAAATTTTGAAGGAAGAATCTTAATTTTCTATTAATAGTGCGAAATTTCAACATTTTTCAATAATTAATTAAAAATTTTCACTAAAAATAAAATAGTTCCATTTTCAGTAAAAATAAAGTATTATTCAACCAGGAAAATTAATTTTTTAGAAAGTTCTGCAACTTTTAATTAAGTAGCAGAAATTCCAACTAAAAAAAAATTATCGCGTAAAATTGAAACAGCTAAATTTTCAGCTAAAAAAATATTTTTTAACGAAAAGAAAACTTTTAGCAATATAGTTAAATTTTCAATCAAAGAAATTAATTTTCTACCAAAACAAGAATGTTTAAAAATGTATCTTAATTAAAAGAGTTGAACTACTTTGTAAAAACTGATTGGTTTTCTTATAGACTTATAATTTTAGAGGAAAATTTACTTTTTAGTAGAAAATGGGACTACTTTTTTAAATATTCGTTTCCTTTGTTTGAAAAGTTCTCGATTTGGTTTTGGGTTGAAAATGATCTTTTTTAGTTAAAAGTTCGTCACTTTCGTTAGCAACTCATCGTTGCAGGTAGAAAATTCAATCTCTTACATTTTTCGTTAGTAATTAATAATTTCATTAAAAATTAAACTCTTTTTTTTACATAAATAAATTTAAAATTCGTTTATTCCGTTACAAGATTAACATGCGTGCCTCCGAACAATAATAAATAGGGAAAAAGCCAGGGGTTTTTTTAAATAAAGTTTCACAGTCGCACCGATTTACTTTTAAAATAAATATTAATATCTTATTTTAAAAGTACTTAGATATAAACGAAATAGTATATTTTAGTTTTACATTTAACTAAATTTAATTATTGATGTTTTAGAATTTTGCTTAGCATTAATGTTTTAAAATTCCTTGAAATTGGACGATTTTTTGTACAAGGAGATTCGTCAATTTCTTTCAAGGTCATCTCTTCAACCTTACCACTGTACATGTTTATTTTTGCACGTTTTTGTAAGTCATATATCATTGTATAAAATCCACGAAGACGTGTATTATTGCCCTCCACTATTGCAAAAACGTCACCATTGGACGCTGATAATACAGTTCGTTCTCCGGTTGGCATCGGCATCAGAGTCTGACGTTTTCCTCTCACTTGAATTGGTGCGTTGCGAGGAAAAGTGTATCTTCGAATTTCAAATCGCTGGTTCGGATTTTTATACGGAATCAGTCGAACAAATTTAAGATCTTCAAGGCTAAGCCCATTAGGACGGATAAGAGAACCGATGATGGCAGGGGGAGACCTGGACCTTCCACGAAGAAACGACTCAAAAGGAGAAGATCGGACAAGAGAATCGGAAGATCTGCGACAAGGAATACTAGGAATAGGATTCCCATTAGGCAAACAATCAAATTGTAAACTCAACTCTGCAACAAAAGACAGATGTTCAATTTTTTTGCATATTCTCGTCCAGAATATGTGAAGTTCCGTGAGGAAAGGGACCGTAGCGTTAATAGGCTAATTTTTTAGTAGGAGCGCAGTCCGACACAACGAGTGAGGTCAATCTCCGGAATTTATCCCCTCCACTTACGACTGCATTGCCTCGCTCCGCGTCAGCGAGTCAGACCAGCAGTGATCCCCACTTTGGCGTGTACACGCACTGCGCTTGCGCTAGGACGCTTAAGAAGAACACGACGACACCCGTTACCATGGTAATAATAAGCCGCGTCGTGTTCCTCATAGGCATAGCTCTCAAATAACTTTTACTTTATATATTTTAAAAATTTAAACTTGTCTTTGTTTGGCTTTAATGAATTATAAGCTTTTAGCTAGTTGTAAAAAATATACATTTTAACAGAATCGATTAACGATTAACTAATGAATAAAGGGCATAAAAATGATTTTGAGAAATGAATTCAGATACTAATTTTCCAACATTGCAAACAGATGATATTCAATACCGTAATCTTAATGCAGTAATTAATTATTTTAATTAAAATATCCAAATAATTTTATCCTATATTTTGCTGAAAATTTGAAGTATTAATAATGTTTTAAACTAATTCCATAAAAAATTACAACATATTGACATATAATTTTGACCATGAAATTCTGATGATTATTTCAAAACATAGAAGTTAATTTTCAAATTATGAAATTGGAACAGGGAAAATGATAAATATAAATAAACATTTATTATAAAAATCATATCCGATATTGAATAACATAGCCTCAAAGCAAATAATAAATTTATTTTCTTAGTTATACAATATTAAACTTTAATCTTCATGTGACCTAACAGTGTGAAAAAATTAATCAGCTAATAATAATTAAGCAATGAGTAACATAAAAAGCATTAAAATAAATTATTTTAATTGAATCATTTAAATAATTTTTATTTTACGCATATTTTTTATCTTAATCTGCAATTCCTTTTTTGTTACTTGTATTTGGTAATCAACTAATAACTTATTAATCAGTTTACAAGATAAAAAAGCATCAAATGATTATTTTTATTGAAAAATATTAAAATTATTCCTATTTTGTATTTTGCTTAAAACTCAAAATTGCTTTCCTAAAAAATTGCATGTATTGTTTCAGACAAAAAAAAAACTCGAACAATTAATACTCTGCAGTCATAATCTTGAACAAAAGAGGTGTCACAGATCCGTAAAGGAAATAGAAGAAAACTTTAGTTTGTACACACAAAGGGCCTTCTGATTACCGATACTTAAAATACATAAATTCTTGTTTATAATATAATGCTGAGGTGGCGCCACGAACTTGGGAGAATTTGGTCATTGATGGAGAATACACCACAGTAATAGAAAAAAAGCAATGTAGTCGATTCCTACTATACTACATTACTACAACCATATAGTATAAATGTATTATGTTCTTTTGAACGATGAGTCATAATTTTTCGTATAGTAGATTTCAGAACTTATTGCAACAAAAATATGAAATTCGACAGTTGAAAACCATATTCGTTCATTCATTTATTTATTCATTTATTCATACATTCATATAGTAGGAATCGAATATATAGTTGTATTAATGTAGTATAGTAGGAATCGACTATATGTTTATAGTAATGTAGTGTAGTAGGAATGGACTATATGGTTGTAGTAATGTAGTATAGAAGAAATCGACTATATGGTTGTAGTAATGTAGTGTAGTATGAATTGACTATATGATTGTAGTAATGTAGTATAGTAGGGCACGACTATATGTTTGTAGTAATGTAGTGTAGTATGAATTGACTATATGATTGTAGTAATGTAGTATAGTAGAATGACTATATGGTTGTAGTAATGTAGTATAGTAGGACACGGCTATATGGTTGTAATGTAGCGTAGTATGAATTGACTATATGATTGTAGTAATGTAGTATAGTAGGACACAGCTATATGGTTGTAGTAATGTAGTGTAGTAGGAATGGACTATATGGTTGTAGTAATGTAGTATAAAAGAAATCGACTATATGGTTGTAGTAATGTAGTATAGTAGGGCACGACTATATGTTTGTAGTAATGTAGTGTAGTATGAATTGACTATATGATTGTAGTAATGTAGTATAGTAGAATGACTATATGGTTGTAGTAATGTAGTATAGTAGGACACGGCTATATGGTTGTAATGTAGCGTAGTATGAATTGACTATATGATTGTAGTAATGTAGTATAGTAGGACACGGCTATATGGTTGTAGTAATGTAGTGTAGTATGAATTGACTATATGATTGTAGTATTGTAGTATAGTAGAAATCGACTACATTGTTTCTACTTCTATAACTTTATTTCACTAGACTACCATTTACGCGCACCAACGCGCGCTTAATTTTTAATTCATTTTCATCATTTACCAAATTTTTGTAATTAATTAATCAGTTTACAACCTAATAATCAAGAAAAATTATTTTTATTGGTACATTAAAACAATTTCTACTTTATAATTTGAGTCATAAATTTTCGTATAGTAGATTTCTCAACATATTGTAACAAAAATATGAAATTCGACAGTTAAAAACCACTATATTAATTTTTAAAAAGCATCACTTATTTCCGGGATTTGAAATTGTACAAATACTACAGTTTCAAAGCTTTTTTTATAGTTTATTCGTATTCGTTCATTTATTTATTCATTTATTCATACACTCATATAATAGGGAACGACTACACTCCGACCCCGGATTGTTATAAGATTCGGGACCGAAAAACCTCGGATTGTTGTAAACGTGGGGCGTTTCGA
>JAAAKG020147285.1:0-10490 GCA_010014905.2 Druon quercuslanigerum
AAACTATTTTAATAATCTTTTCTTTTGGGTTTAAAAATATATAAAATAAATTAACATAATAATGATAAAAATAAAGAATAATAAAATAAAAACAATAATAAAAATAATATAATAATAAAAATAATATAATAAATAAAATAAATATTAAAAATAAAAATATATTTTTTTGTTTGAAAATTTATCTTCTTGCTTTAAAATTCAACTATGATTTTGAAAATGGAAATTACTTTGTTAAAAAATAATTGCTTTCATTAAAAATGCGTCTTTCTCACAAATTAATTTTTTTAAATTAATGTTTTTGTTGAAGATTAATGTCTTTGATTTAGAATTGAGCTGTAGTTTGTTGAAAATTCGTTTCTTTTTAGTTTGAAAATAATTTTTTTTTAAATAAAAATTAAACTATTCCATTTTTTTGTTAAAAATATAACTTTTCTGTGAGAAAAATATATTTATTTTGTCAAAAAGTAGTACTTTTTAGAAAAAAACCATCTTTGTTGAAAATTTATCTTTATTTTAGAATATTTATCTACTTGGTTGAATAATAAACTATTTTTTTAAATAATTTTTTTGGTTAAAGATGAGTCTCTTTTGTTGACAACCAAAAAATTAAGTTAAAAATTAATTTCTGATTCAAAATTTTTCTTTTTGAATTAAAATTCAACTATGAGGCTGAAGCTAGAACTACTTTGTTAAAAAATAATTTTTTTGTTAAAAGCTCAGCTTTTTATTTCAAAATTCACCAATTTTTGTAAAAAATTAACCTTCTTGCTTAAAAAATAATTTGTTAAAAATTAATTTTTTTGTTGAAGATTAATATTGTATTTGGTTTATAATAATTTAACTGCAGTTTGTTAAAAAATTTGTTTATTTTCGGCAAAAAATAAAATTTAAAAAATCAAACTATTCCATATTTTGTTCAAAATGTAACGTTTTTTTGAGCTAATTCATGTATTTTGTTAAAAGGTCTTCTGTTTTAGAAAAAAATAAATCTTCTTTGTTGAAAATTTGTCTTTGTGATACAATATTCAACTACTTGGTTAAAAGTTAAACTAATTTATTTAAAATTTTTCCATTTTTGGTTCAAAATTCAGTTGAATTTCCCTGAAAATTAATTTTTTTTGTCAAAGAATAATTTTTTTGTGAAATTTAAACTATTTTCATAAACTTTTTATTAGATTAAAACAGAATTTCAAATTTAAAACTAAACAGTTCCATTTATGGTTAAAAAATTTTCTTATTGGTTTAAAATTCAACTATGAGGTTGAAACTTGAACTACTTTGTTGAAAAATAATTTTTTTGGTTAAAAGTTCGTCTTTTGGTTCAAAATTCACCAATTTTTGTAAAAAATTCTTCTTTTTTAATAGAAAATTAACCTTCTTGCTTAAAAATTAGTTTGTTTTGAATTAATTTTTTTGTTGAAGTTTAATAAGGTATGTGGTTAATAATTGAAATGTAGTTTGTTAAAAAAAACTTATATTTTCGGCTAAAATAAAATTTAAAAAAAATCAAACTATTCTATTTTTTGTTAAACTAATTTATTTAAAAATAATTTTTTTTTGCAAAACATTTATCTCTATGCTTTACAACCGAACAATTTTGTTAATAATTTATTTTCTTTCAATTCAAAATAAATTTAATAAACTGAAAATTCAACTTCTCCATTTTTGGTTAAAAAAGATTCTTTTTTTTTTAATTTTTTCATACATTGGTTTCCATTTTTTTCTTTTTTTCTTGAAAATTTAACTAACTGATTTTCAGTTGAATTTTCCTAAAAATTAATTTTTTTGTCAAAGAATAATTTTTTTTTGTGAAATTCAAACTTTTTCATATACTCTTTACTGGATTAAAAAATAATGTCTGAAATTAAAAATTAAGCAGTTCTATTTCTGGTTTAAAATTGTTCAAAATAAATTTATTAAACTGAAGATTCAACCATACCATTTTTTGTTAAAAATTATTCCTATTTTTTTTTAATTTTGTAAATTTTTGGTTTCCACTTTTTTCTTTCTTTCCTGAAAATTCAACTACTTGGTTGTAGGTTAAACTTTCTTAAAAATTTATTTTTGATGTTGAAGATTTATTTAATTAAAAATTGAACTGCATGCTTTTCAGTTGAATTTTCCTAAAAATTAATTTTTTTGTTAAAGAATAATTTTTTTGTGTGAAAACACGAACTTTTAACCAAAAAAATTATTTTTCAACAAATTAGTTCAATTTTTAACCTCATAGTTGAATTTTAAACCAAGAAGAAAAATTTTGAATCAGAACTGAAACTGTTCAATTTTTAATTTAAAAAATTGTTTTTCAACCCAATAAAGAGTTTATCTAAATAGTTTTAATTTCACACAAAAAATTATTCTTTAACAAAAAAATTAATTTTTAGGAAAATGCAACTGAAAACCATTTTTGGTTAAAAATTGACCAATTTTGTAAAAAATTCATCTTGTTGAAAATAATTTATTATTTTCGGCTAAAAATAAATTGAAAAAAAATAAAAATATTGCACTTTTTGTTGAAAGATTAAATTTTTTTGAGTAAATTCGTGTATTTTGTTAATAAGTCTTCTTTTTAATAAAAATTTTCTTTGTTTGAAAATTTATCTTTCTGTTTGAATATTCAATTACTTGCTTAAAAGTTGAATTAATTTATTAAAACCTAATTTTTTTTCTTAACGATTGATTACATCACTCTATTTTTGGTTAACAAATAATCTTTTCTGGTGAATAATGTATATATATTTTTTAAATTTGGAAAGTTTAGTTTTCGTTTTTTTTTTATTTTTTGGTAAAAAATTAGGATATTTGGCTTAAAGTTTAACTTTCTTAAAAATTGATTTTTTTTGCTGACGATTTTTTTTTTCATTCACATGCATGGCTATGATTTAAATTTCTTAATTTTTTTTTGAAGAACAATTTTTTTGGTTGAAATTCAGACTATTTGATGAACATTTTTTTAGTTAAAAAAATTTTCAAATTGAAAATTGAGTAGTTCCGTTTCTGATCAAAAATTAACCTTATTTAAAATTCAACTATGGATTGAAACTTGAAATATTTTATTAAAAAATAATTTTTTGGTTAAAATTTATCTTTAATTTATTAAAAATTAATTTTTCTGTTAAGAACTTCACGTCTTTGGTTGACAACGAAAATATTTGGTTTAAAATTCGTTTTCTTTGTTTTCAAAATAAATTTATTAAACTAAAAATTTAATTATTCTATTTTCAGTTAAAAAATTGTCTTTGTCTATTTAAAAATAATTTTTTTTTAAATTAAAAATTCATCATTCCGAGGTACGCTGACCAATATCGTATCAGATTCAAGGTCATTTGAAGGTCAAACTGAAAAAATCTGATAAAAATATCCAGAAAAATACATATACAGGTTTCTGGGTCGCTGATTTCGAATCCGAGGTCCATTGACCTCCATCACATCAGGTTCAATGTGATTAAAAGGTTAAACTAAAAAATATGATAAGAAAAATCCAGAAAAATACACATATAAGTGTTTGGGAACACTAAATCCGAATCGGGGTTTATATGTGTATTATTCTAGATTTTGCTTATTATATTTTTTTATTTTGACCTTTTAATCACCTTGAACCTGATGTGATGAAGGTCAACAGACATCGGGTTTGAAATCTGCGACCCAAAAACCTATTTATGTATTTTTCTAGATTTTTTAAGCAGATTTTTTGCAGTTTAACCTTCAAATGACCTTGAATCTGATTCGATCAAGGTCAACGGATCTTGGATTCGAAATGAGCGACCCAAAAATCTATGTATTCATTTTTTGGATTTTTATCGCATTTTCTGCAGTCTGCCCTTCAAATGACCTTGAATCTTATATGATAGATGTCAACGGACCTCTATCATATATATTTTTTTAAATACAATTTTTTTGGCTGAAATTCAAAATATTTTGATGAACATTTTTTTTATGTTCAACAAATTTTTTAATTAAAAATTGAGCAGTTCCATTTCTGATTTAAAATTTATCTTCTTGCATTAAAATTTATCAATGAGATTGAAACTTACAATAGTTTATTAAAAAATAATTTTTTTTGTTAAAAATTCGTCTTTTGTGTACAAAACTGATTGTCAATAAGTCTTCCTGTTAGAAAAAAATAAATTTTCTTTGTTGAAAATTTATCTTTCTGTTAGAATATTCAACTACTTTATTAAAAGTTTAACTAATTTATTAAAAATTAATTTTTCGATTAAAGAGTTTACGTCTTTGGCTGAAAACTAAAATATTCGGTTAAAAAAATCGTTTTCTTTGTTTTCAAAATAAATTTATGAAACTAAAAATTTAATTATTCTATTTTCAGTTAAAAAACTGTCTTTGTCTATTTAAAAAGGAAGTTTTTTATTTGAAAAATCATCTTCCCGAGGTCCACTGACCTCTATCGTATCTGATTTAGGGTCATTTGAAGGTCAAACTGAAAAAAATTTGATAAAAATATCGAGAAAAATACATATACAGGCTTTTGGTTTGCTAATTTTGAATCCGAGTTCCCTTGACCTCCATCACATAAGGTTCAAGGTGATTAACAGATCAAACTTAAAAATATGATGAGAAAAATTCAGAAAAATACATATATAAGTTTTTGGAAACACTTAATCCCGTTTGACCTTAAAATGACCTTTAATCAGATACGATACAGCTCAGCGTACCTCGGATTCGAAATCAGCGACCACAGAAACCTATGTATGCATCTTTCTGGATTTTTTATCGGATTTTTTGCAGTTTGACCTTCAAATGACCTTGAATCTGATATGATGGAGGTCAACGGACCTCGCATTTGAAATGAGCTACCCAAAAAACATTCTTAAAAATTTTTTTTGTTGCTAACGATTTTTTTTAAACTCAACTACTTGGTCATGAGTTAAATTTTCTTAAATTTTTTTTTTTAACCATTTTTTTGGCTGATTTTAAAAATTTGTCTTCTTGCATTAAAATTTATCTATGAAATTGAAACTTGCAATAGTTTATTAAAAAAATATTTTTTTTGTTGAAAAATCGTCTTTTTTTAAAACTTGTAAAGAAATGCTCTTAATAAAAAAAGCTTCTTAAAAACTTGTCGATCTACAGTGAATTATCATATATATTAAGACAAAATATGAAATACATTATCTAATGCAAATATTTGTGCCAATAATTGATTTTCATGCTGGAAACTTCCATCAGCGAACTAAGTGCACCTACTAAAGTTTTTAATAGTTAATGTAACTTTCGTCATATAATTTATAGCGGGAAAATAAGTTTACAACGAATATTGCTATAAGGCCGTTGAATTTTATTTAAAAAATAAAACGCGTTAACAATTTTATAGCTCTTGAAAATATCCATTTTCTCGAAGGAATGGCAATTGAAAGTAGGTCATGAGAGATATTAGAAAATTGCAGGTCAGTTTTATTCATTTTGTGATCATTTGCATGTCAACGCTTAATAAGCGAAACAATTTGAAAAGCTAATGGAGGATCTTTATGATAAATTTATCATTTCAACGACAAAATTAAGGTTCTGATGAGGTTTTGCATCTGTGGTCGAATCAGGCTTTTCGAAACAGTGTCTTGTTATTTAAAAAAATATTTTTTCAATTTTGGAAAGAGGAACTTTTCTACTGAATGGACTGGAATATTGAGCAAGATTTTTCTTTTGATGAATTTTTGAAAAGTCAGATAATTTTCTAACAAAAAAATATTTGGCCCAAAAAATTCCTACAGTATCTCCTAACAATAAGAAGTCAATTCCGCCCTAAACGGACAACCCTCATCACCCCCTATTCACTTCGAGCACCCCTTAAAAAATTAAAACTTCACCGACTTTATGCAGTGTCATTGAGAAAAAACCCAATAAAAGAATCCATAAAAATATAAATATCAGATTCAGGGTCATTTGAAGGTCAAAATGCAAACAATCCGATAAAAAATCCAGAAAAATACATACGTAGGTTTCAGCAGTCGCTGATTTTGAATCCAAGGTCTGCTGACCTCTATCGTATCAGATTCAAGGTCATTTGCATGTCAAACTAAAAAAAATCCGATTAAAAGTCGAGAAAAATACATACATAGGTTTTTGGAGTCGCTGATTTTGAATCCGAATTCCTTTGACCTCCATAATATTAGATTCGAGATCATGTGAAGGCTAAACTGCAAAAAATCTGTTAAAAAATCCATAAAAATACATACATAGGTTTTTTGGGTCGCTGATTTCGAATCCGAGGTCCGTTGACCTCCATTATATCAGATTTCAGGTCATTTAAAGGTCAAAATAATACATTTAAATATCACATAACTAAAATAACACATAAATAAAAGGTTTTAGGAACTCTAAATCCCAATCGGGGGTTTATATGTGTATTATTCTCGATTTTTCTTATCATATTTTTTAGTTTGCACTTTTAATCACCTTAAACCTATACATGTATTTTTCTGGATTTTTTAAACAGATATTTTGCAGTTTAGCCTTCAAAGGACCTTGAATCCGATATAATGCAGACCAATGGATCTCAGATTAAAAATCAGCGACCCAAAAAACCTACGTATGTATTTTCTGGATTTTTAAATCGGATTTTCTGCAGTTTAAACTGCAAATGACCTTGAATCTAATACGAAAGAGGTCAGCCGTCCTCGGATTGAAATCAGCGGCCCCAAAAACCTATACATGCATTTTTCGGGATTTTATAATCGGATTGTTTTCAGTTTAACCTTCAAATGACCTTTAATTTCATACGGAAAGGTCATCGGACCTTGGATTCTAAATCAACGATCACAGAAACCTATGTATGCATTTTTCTGGATTTTTTATCGGATTTTTTGCATTTTGACCTTCAAATGACCTTCAGTCTGATACGATGAGGTCAGCGGACCTCGGATTCGAAATCAGTGACCACAGATAGAATAAGGTCAGCAAACATAAAAAATGAAATTTAAATGAATTCGTTAAATATTTATCCAAAGAGATGAATCTTCAGCAAAAAAAAATTTCCTGATAAAGTTTCAATTATAACCAAGTAATTAAATTTTCAGTAAAAACCCTAATTTTTAACAAATTAAATTCATTTTTTGGTAGAAAAGTTCCATTTTCTACCAAAAATGAAATCGTTGAATTTTGAGTAATTAAATTAATTTTCGAGAAAGCTACTTATTAAAAAATTAAAATTAAAAAAATTAGTTTTCAGTAAGAAGAAAAAAATTTCAAGAATATCATGAAATTTATAACCAAAGACATTAATCTTTAAACAAAAACAATTTCATTTTTAAAAAGTAGTTTGCATTTAAATATTAGCCAAATAGTTACATTTTTAACAAAAAAAGATGGAATTCTACTTATTAAAAAATTTAAATCAAAAAAATTAGTTTTCAGTAGGAAGAAAAAAATTTTAAGAATATAATCAATTTTCTAACCAAAGACATTAATCTTTAAAAAAAAACAATTTTATTTTAAAAAAAGTATCTTGAATTTAAATATTAGCCAAATAGGTACATATTTAACAAAAAAAGATGAAATTCCTAACAAGACGTTCAAACAATTATTTTTAAACAAAGCAGTTAAACTTTTAATTTCTTAGTAGAATTTTCAATAAATAAAATCAATTTACAACGAAAAATGAAATTATTGAATTTTCAGTTAATAAAATTAATTAGTTTAATTTATAACCACGTAATTAAATTTTCAGCAAAAATACTAGTTTTAAAACAAATTTAATGAATTTTCTGCCAGAAATGTTCCACTTTCAACCGAAAATAATCTCGTTGAATTTTTAGACAATTAAATCAATTTTCAAGAAAGCAAATTCTTTTCAACAAAATACCCGAAACAAGAGATTAGTCTTTAACAAAACAAACAAATGTCAACAAAGTAATTAAATATTCCATTAAAAAGGTTAATTTTTAAATAAAAAAGATTAAATTTCTGCTAAAAATTAAAAATCTTCAACAAATTACATAATTTTTACTAAAAATGAAATATTTAAATTCTTATTTCATCAAATTAATTTCTAATAACCCAGAGAAATAAATTTTATTTAAAAAGAAGAATCTTTAACCAAAAAATTATTTTTTAACAAAGCAGTTCAACCTTCAACTTCCTGCTTGTATTTTCAATTAAAAAGAATATTTTTTAACGAGAAATGAAAAAAATGAATTTTCACTTAATAAAATTGATTTTCAGAAAAAAATGAGTTTTCAATAAATTAGTCGAATATTTAAACAAAGAGATGATTCTTCAACAACAACAAAATTATTAAAAACCAAGGAAATTAATTTTTAGTAAAAAAACTAATTTTAAACAAATTAAATGATTTTTTTGCCAGAAAAGTCCTTTTTCAATTAAAAATAAAATCGTTAAATTTTTAATTGATTGAATTTATTTTTCAAGAAAGACAATTATTTTCAACGTAATACATAAATTTCCAAAACAAAGAGATTTGATAAATTTTCCAATAAAAAATAAAAATATTTAACAAATTACACAAATTTTGCACTAAAAATAAAATATTAAACTTTTCAATTCAAAATTTAGTTTTTAATAAGTAGAAAAAAATTTTAACAATATAATTCAATATTTTCAACTAATGAAATTAATTTTTAAATAAAAAAATTTCAATTTTAATCAAGTAGTTTGACTTTTAAACATGTAGTTGAATATTTACCAAAGTAGATAAATTTTGAATGAGATTAAACATTAGCCAAATTTTTACATTTTTAACAAAAAAAAAGAAATTTCTATCAAGAGTTTCTACCAAAATATAATTTTTTAACAAAATAGCTTAAATTTCAAAAAATTTAAATTAGAAATTTTTTAAACAAAAAGATAAATTTTAAACTAGAAATGGGATCGTTAAATTTTTAGTTTAAAAATTAATCTTGATTAAAAGAAAAAACAACGAATTTTCAATCAAATAATTCATTTTTTTTACTAAAGAGATAAATCATTAGGAAAAAATTAATTTTCAACAAATAAAAGGATAATTAAAACTCTCCTTTAGAATAATTAATTTTTAACCAAAAAAATTGAAAAGGCGAATTTAAAAAAAAATAGATACAATTTTTAACATAATCGATCAATTGAAAAAAAATAAATTTTGATTTAAATAAAAAACAGTAATTAGTCAATAACAATTTTGCGACCAAAGAGATGAATCTTCATAAAAAACGAAATGTTTAACAAACCAGTTCAACATTAAAATAAAAAAATTAAATTTTAATTTTATATTTTGTATTTACTGATCGAAATCATGAACTAACATTGGTAACATAATGTGTAGTAAAATATTAAAATAAAAATTTCTCTTTCACGGAATAGTAATAGCGAAAAGTAAAATAAATCAATATCGCGAAATATGTCTGCACATGTAAAATGGATTGTATATTCAGATTGGAAAGTATGAGTGACGAGATTGACACACTTCAATAAATAAACTTACTCAATTGATTTTATAACAGAAAATTGTAAAATAGGTAATTCAAGTAAGAAATATGAATTTAATAAAAAATTCTATTTATTCAAAAATTGAAAAATATTTAAAAATTAAAAAATCCGATTTATCGTAAAAAACTAGTCTCATAAATCAGAAAATTAAAAACTTAATTAATTCGTTATTTTGTTTTAATTGACTTTTAAAACCAGGAAAATATAAATTTGAAATCAGAAATGGAATATTTTAATTTTTATTCAAAAAATTTTCAAAACAGCAAATTTTCTACAAAATACTAGAATTTCTGCAAAAAGAGATAAATCTAATTAAAAATAATTTTTTAATAAAGTGGTTCAACTTTTAAACAAGTGGTTAAATATTTAAAAAAAAAGATTAATTTTCTATTGAAGAAGACGAATTTTCATCAATCTAGATGAATTTCCTGTCAGAAAAGGTGATTTTTCAAACAAAAAGAAATAAATTTTTAGTTAAAAACACTAGTTTTTAATGAAAAACTGAATATTTAACAAAGAAATTAATTTTTAAATTAAAAAAAATTAATTTTTAATCAAGCAGTTCAACATTTAGCCAATTAATTTAATATTCCCTTCAGAACATGATTTTTTAAACAAAAATATTTATTTTCGACTGAAAAAGGACAAAAATGGACTATATAAATTTCAATTTAAAAAACTGAATTAACAGCAAGAAAAAAATTAATTTTTGATAAAAAAAAATAGTTGAATTTTTAACCTTCAAATAAATAATAATAAATTTCCAAACAACTATTTCAACTTAAAACCAGGGATCTGAATTTTAAACGAAAATTATTAAATTTAAACAAATTAGATAAATTTTCAAACAAGATTGGAATAGCTAAATTTTTAGTAGTAAAAATTAATTTTGAATAAAGAAAAAATTTACGAAATAAGTACATTTTTTTAATTCGTAAGACTTTAAGGCAACTTTTTTTATTTTAGAAAATTTTTTAAGATTTGTAGAAAAAAAATCAAATCCGTATAAAATAAATATTCACGAAATAAATATGAATAAATAAATAAATAAAATA
>JAAAKG020147287.1:0-10489 GCA_010014905.2 Druon quercuslanigerum
CGCCTAGATTAGAAGCGTAAAGATTGTAAGTAATGGATATGTAATAGCATTAGTAGACTAAGATGCGTTTGCGTTCTTATTCTCTCTCTCACTTGCACTTGCACTCTCGCTTTCGACCGCTCACTTGAGTTAAGGAACTAGATATATATAAGACTTTGTGTAAATATTTGTAAATACTAAGGTTTAAATTTTCTTTTTGATGCTTAATATGTAAGCGGAAGTATTTCATGGAATGGAAGTCATGTAAACCCTTAAGAGACACATTATGCATAAAGAAGAAGAATAAGAAATGTATCTTAACTCTAAACGAGAAGCAACTGCCATTATTGCAAGAGACTGTTTAGCTTCGGAGATAGTTTATTTTGTTTTAATGTAGTCGGGAGTTTATGATGTCCCCCTGGCATTGAAGCTGTAAAACCCAATTGTGCTATACCCGTGTTTAATCTCAAGGCAGTACTCACCATCCAGCCACCTTCACCGAGTATTTAGATCTCGGTGGACTTTCGTTGTTTCCAACATTCTGGAAATAAACCTTTTAGATGCCAGGCGCACTACATTTCACAGTAACTGACTCGGACCTCCTTGCACGGCAAAATGATCCTCACCCATTCTGCCATTCGGCAGCCTCCCTAGTAGACCGCAAAAGGAGAATAAGGTAAGGTTAGGGTGGATGAGGCGATCCCTCTGAGGTCAACAGTTAGATGCACAGATTCGAAACACTGTCCAAGTGTGTTACGTAATTGTATATGTGCATGCGTGTTCATTACTCGAAATTGACTAACGACCACCGAATGTGCGCCCCCCTTGGAGTCCATAAGCTCAAGCGCCCCAAGCTGACTAATTTCTAAGCCTTCTCAAAATGACATGAGTCCTCTACATTAGTACGTAACCAGCTTATTTTGAGGAGAACTACAGTTTAAGGTGAGTTCCGAACCACCAAAAGCCCCGATAGAAGTACATACAAAAATTTCCATTGGTATTCTCTGAAAGATTAAACCTCAGTCCTCCTGCACGAAACCCTAACGCGCTTTTGTCTGAGGAACCGAGGCTCTTTATTCAGGTTCGAAAGCACAAGAAGAGTTTTTCGAAGTATAGCATTTGTTTGGAACTTTCAAGGAAAGTCTTTTTCTTTTTTCTGTTTGCTAAAATGTCCTTGATTTCCGGTAAGGTCAGTGCATCAGTAAGCAGAAGGAGAAACTAAAAGAATAACCGCATCGTGAAGTTAAAAGTTTTTAAGAAATTCTATATCGTAAAAATAAGAAGCTGTACTAAGCTCAATATTGCTTTCGATAAGTCGGGGTCCAGTGTCACCTACATGAGCTTCGACTTTCTTGTTTCAAGTTAGAGTTAGGACTTCTCGTAGAAATCGCTTTGTTCTTTTTTTCTTTCTCTCTCGAGTGAGAGAGAAGATATTTCAGCACGAAATGCAGACTAAAAGCTATAGAATTCACAAGTATAAACGAGAGGATGGCAACATTAGATCTCTTCCGCTTCACTCACTTTTACCCTATAGTCTCGTTTCAAGCTCGAGTCATCTATCTCCTCAGATAACTCCCTTTTAGCTTTGAAATTAAAGATTTTAGTCTAAGAATATTTTTTCTACAATCAGGGTGGGTGAGTAAATTTATTTTCAAAATTCCCTGATTTTCCCATAGCCAATTTTTTTCTATTTCCCTGAATTTTCAAATTGCAATTGATTTATTTAGATTTAGATGAATTTTTGACCAAAAATAGATGACTTGTTAACAAAACAGTTGAATTAACAAAATAAAAGGAACAGCAATATTTCAGTAAAAAAATTAACTATCCCCCAAAACATTCATTTTTAACAAGATAGTCAAATTTTAAATAAAATTATGAATTTTAAAACCAAAAGATGAATCATCTACAAATAAATATTTTTTAGTCCAAAAAAAGGAAAAAGTTAAATTAACATTCTAAAAAAATAAATTTTGTAAGAAAATGTTTCCAAACACCAGAAAATTTATTTTCTACCAGAAAAGAAGAATTTTACTCAAAATACATAAAGTATAAAACAATTACTAGACTTTTCAACTAAAAACTTTAAATTTTCAATAAAGAATAAAATATCATATTTTCAGTAAAAGAAAATTAATTTGCAACAATAACAAAACGAACTTTTAACCAAATATTCAAATTTTAAATCAAGTAGATACACTTTCAACTAAAATGAGGTACCCGTACACAAGAAAATGCATTTTGACGAAATTATTTCAAATTTAAAAAAAGCATAATTATTTTTAACCAAAAAACAAGTTTTTTACATGACAGATGAATTTTCAACTCGCAAATATCAACTTTCGAGCAAAAAGAAAACAATTTTAAACAAAAAAGATTAATTATAATCTAGAGATATGGATTTTCGAATAAAATGATAAATCATTCACCGAAAATAGAATAATTTGTAACAAAGTAATTTAATTTTCATCCCAGAGGTTAAATTTTCTGACCAGATACATAAAAAAAGGAAAAAGTTCATTTTAAGGACTCTTAAGTCTAAAGTCGAATTTTCTGTGAAACTGTTAAATTTGGTACCTTAAAAAAGAAATTTGGATGAAAAAGAATTATTTTTAACCAAGAAGTTGCATTTTTAAAAAAGAGGACATTTCAACCAAGTAGATTAGTTTTTTACAGAAAAAAAAGGAATTTTCAAATTTAAAAAATCAGTTTTCAACAAAACAATTAAATTTTCAACCATGAATTTCTTTCCAATAGAATAGTTGCTTTTTTGCGCAAGTAGTTAAACTTTTAATGTCTTCAAATCAATTTTGATAGAAAAACTTTATAGTCACATCTTCAGTTAAACAAGTGAATTCTCAAACAAAATTAGTTTTCAACAAAGAATTTAAGTTTCTAGCCAATGAGATTAATTTTGAAGTAAAATGATATATCCTCAACAAAAAAATTATTTTTTAGTAAAAACGTTTTACTTTCAACCCAGAAGTTGAGTTTTTAAACCAAAAAGACAAATTTGCGAAAAATTAAAAAATTTTAGTCAAGAAATAAAAAAGGCAGGTTTGCAGGAAGATTTCGAAACAAATGGTGCCTTTACCAGGTTTCGCTATTCGTACGGAAAAAATCTGGCTGTTCTTATCTAAATTTATATACATTTAGCCGTGACCAGGAAAAAAATTCATCCAAACTGCTAAAATCTTATGCCCAGATGAATTTACTGTAAAACTGTAGAAATATTTTGGACCCAAAAATAGTAGTTTGCAAGAAAAAATTTATTTTCCACAAAGCAATTGCGTTTTTAACCAGACAGAAGAAATTTTAACCAAGAAGATTAATTTACTACTAAGAAAATAATGTTTCAAATTAAGAAGATTGATTTTCAATAAAATAGTTAAATTTTCAAACACAAAAATTATTTTTTTAACAAACCGCTAAATTTATCACCTGAGTAGATGGAATTTTATTTTAAGCAAATAATATTTAGAAAAAAAAAATAAAAAAAATATATAAAAAAATTTTTCAACCAAAATGAGGAATCGTCAACAGAATAAATTATTTTTTAACAATTTGGTTTGAGCTTGAATCAAGTTATTAATTTTTCCAACAAAAAAAATAAATTCTTAACAAGAAGTGTACTATCAGATATTTCAACCAAAAAAGATTTTATTTAAAACACAAGCTATTTGCATTTAACCAACAGAAACGAATCTTTCAAACCTAATACCAAAAGAAAGGAAATTTGAAACCAAAAAGTCGAATTAAAAATAATAGTTGAACTTACAACCACAAAATATTTCGGTTCAATTTTCAAAAGAACTAAATAAGTTTGAACCAAAATAGTTGAAATTACAGCCCGAGAAATGGAATTTTAAACAAACCAGGAAACTTTTTAACTCTAAAGATTGAATCCTTTATAAGTTGAATTACATCATTTTATATTTAAAGAAATTAAAGTACAAATACATTGAAGACATACATATATTCAAAGCGTTTGCATCTTACATTTCGGAATGTTTCAGGTACTGCCAGAAACGTACAGATTTTTTTAGAAAATTTGAGAGCATACTTTGATTATTCCAGAGTATTTGAAAATGTTTTCGATCATTGCCCAAATTTCTAGGAAATTAACGAATCAAAATTAAATTAAGAAACTAGAATTGAATAAATAAATTGTCTGTTTGTCTAATATTATAAGTAAATCCATTTCTTATTAATGGACAGAAAATAACCCAGTTTTATGACGTTTCCATCTGGACTCATATGTTCAAACATCAAAGAGTTGAGAACTATTTTCATCCAACAAACGAGAGCTCTTTAATTAAAAATGCGATTAACGGTCAAGCTTTTATAAATTCATCACATTGATGCACACGCACGGAGAAATTATTTTGTCAAAGTAATTTAGACATCAAGTAATTAAAATTGCAATATTAAAGTGTTATTAAAAACATCGAATAATGAAATTAACTTTTTTTAGATTAAAATATTCTTATTCTTCAAAACACAAGAAAGAATGCTTTGAGTAAATGTATTTTTTCAATAAAATCCAATGAATTTCAATAAGGTAAAACTGAATTTTTTTGTACATATCTGAAATTATTTCTATAATATTTTGTTTACAAAGATTTAGTAGAAATTACAATTTTTTGCAGAAAAAGAACGCAAGTGTCAAAGCAACAAGCATCGCAGGAAAAAAAGAATGCAGGGAAAAGGGAAGAAGGTAAAAAGAAGGCAAAAAAGTTAAAAAGGGAATCAGGGAAAAAGGAATGCTGAAAGACAGCAAGAAGGAAAGCAGGAACCCAGTAGAAAGAAACTCAAAAAAAGTAGAAAAAATAAAATCATATAAAGAAATTTAAGCAGGGAAAAAGGAATGCAAGAAAAAAGAAACGTAGAAATAAAGGAAAAAAATTTCAAAAAGAAACACTTGTTCCCTGGAAAAAAGAAACACAAAAAGGGAAAAAAGTAAATAAAAAAGAACAAAAATTGCAGAAGAAAAAGAACTAGAAAAAACTAAGGGATAGAGGAAAGGCAGATTGCAGGAAAAAAGGAGCGCAGGAAAAAAGTAACAAATGAAAAAAGGAAAAAATTAACACAAGAAATCAGGAAAAAAGAACACAAGATGATATAAAATAATATTTAAGATGCATAATTTTTGAAGTACACATTTTTACTCTGTGACATGAATTAGATTGAAGACTAAAGTTAAAGTAAGAGAGTGACATTTAATTTTATGTTGCCCTACACATAAATTACACAATTAAAAAAAATTAAAACAATCATAATTTACTTTAAATTTCCATAAACATTTGAAATTTAGTGAATCTTATTCTATAAATGCATTTCCGCCAGGGTAGTTTTAAAGAAATTCACATTTTTATTAAATTGAACTGAAATACAATTTTTCATCATAGAGGATAGATGAGAAGTTGGAAAGAAAATATGTCAGTACTTATTTACCAATCGAAGCATTAAGAACTTCAATTCGAATACTTGACACACAAAAGTTTTTAAAAGTTGTTTCTCGGGGCTCTCAAGAATCAATGCACACTCCTGCTACGACAGCAGACCGGAAATGTGTCTGAAAACATACCCTCGCAAGTTGTTTTGATTCAATATCCGCATCCATACTCGCGTAAAATTTACCATATAGGAAAAAGCCAATACAAAAAAAACATATGCACGTATTACCGGTCATTCAGAAAATACTGTGGAATTGATAGTGTGAGAAAAAGTACTTCAATTTTATAAATAAGTTTAAAGAAAAAATATAAATTACAGTTAAACAATGATGGAACTAAACTAATATCTTAGAAGATTGCACATTTTAATTAATTTGACATTTTAAGACGTAATATGAAATGTAAAATAATATTAAGATTTAAATAAGTCGTTCAAATCTCCCACACTACGGACTTCTAAAAGTTCCTTCAGCGAATTTGAAACAGATTGATTTATAATAAAGATTTTTATTTTTTTGTATAAAACTATGCATGACAATGATAATTTATATGGAAATATGCAGTTTTTTAGTAGGGAGTGATCCATTAAAATATTATAAAGTTACATTTTAATTTATCCCAATATTTACTATTTTACATGCAGGCGCAGAGACGCAAAAAATATTTTCCAGACAAATTAATCTAATTGATAAACCTAAACATCTCTTTTTATCAAAATAAATAATCGTGAAAGCATTAAATCTTTAGTAAAATTAATCTAGTCTTTATTATTTTGATCCAATATAAGCATTTTTTTCTTAAATGCATGATAAATAAATCTCAAATAAATTTTAGCCGGCCAATTTCTAAATTTTCCCTACTGATTTGTTGCTTAACAAAAAGTAGACAATTTAATAATTTACTGTATTTTGATGACCAGGATAATTAATCAATAACATCCATTATTAAATAATATTCATGTTCGTGGAAACTATTTAGACCAGAATTATTCACTGAAATTTCACAGGCTACAAAGATGCAGACCCGCATCATCTTTTGGATATGCGAGAAACGAGAAACTATTTACTGGAGCCCCGGCAGCATAATTGGTAAACGCTGCACTCCTGAACAATGGCATTTGCGTTTCAAATCGGGGCCAAAACAAATTTTTTCTTGTTTCGCCAGAAAATTGTTTGACCAGTAATCAGCAATATCCAACATCAGAAATAAATGATTTATTACCCAGGTTTACAAAATAACAGCAATTATTGAATTGTATTTAGATTCGGTGAATATATTCAGACCAAAATTCATCACAATAGGTTGCAATTATGCAGACCCGCATCATCCTGTGGATATAGGAGAAACGAGAAACTATCTGCTGAAGACTCGACGCGACGGCGTAATTGGTTGATGCTGCACTCGTGAATAGTGGCGTTCCTGGTTTAAATTCGGGTGGAAGAATATTTTTTCTGGTTTCGTCATAAAATTATTCGACCAGTAATAGGCATTATCTATAACAACTGAAATTAACAAAGTATACGCTGTGAAATTATTTTTTTCTTTATAAACGATCCCGTGAAAACTAATCCTACGAATATGATTCAAAAGCTCGTCAACATTTAAAAAAATGGTTTACTTTTACATTATCAAATAATTGAGTAAAGGGGCTGTTTCAAGATTTTAAAAAATACCTAGAGCCTTTCTTTTGGTCCTAAAATAAGTCAAAAAAATTTATTTTTTAATTTTTTTTAAATCTGAAGGGATTTTTAACTATATAAACAAATGCATACTACAGCAATTTCATGCTCTAAACACTTCCTATATTTAACAAAATTCATCAAAAAATTGAGTCGAAGAATATTTTTTCTCGTTTCGTCATAAAATTAATCGACTAGTAATGTGCACTATCTATAAAAACAGAAATTAACAAAGTAGAGGCTTTGAAATTATTTTTTTCTTTATAAACAATCCCGTGAAAACTAATCCTACCAATAATATTCAAAAGCTCGTCAATATTTTAAAAAATTGTTTACTTTTACATTATCAAATAATTGAGTAAAGGGGCTACTTCAAGATTTAAAAAAATACCTAGAGCCTTTCTTTTGGTCCTAAAATAAGTAAAAAAAAAATTTTTTTTAATTTTTTTTAAATCTAAAGGGATTGTTAACTATATAAACAAATTCATACTACAGCATATTTCATGCTCTAAACACTTCCTATATTTAACAAAATTCATCAAAGAATTGAGCACGCCGATTCCAGAACGGGACATAACTTGGTAAAGTTAGAGAATGGTTGGCCCCTGGCAATTAAAAATGGAAATTTGAAATTTTATTTTTGAAGAGTGCATTTTTATAGGAAATTAGATAGCGCATATTTTTTCCTCTAGCAAAAACGTTTCATCTATTATAGTTTTCGAGATAACCATAATAATGATGTTTTTTTTCTGAAGACGTTTCGTAATTAATTTTCGGTCTCTCGCTCGTCGTCACATTTAAAATTTTTGGAATTTTGCTAAGAAATATTGGATACAATACTTTCCGAAGTATCCTTAGAACGATGATATGAGCAAAAAGTATATATAATTATTTATAGCAAATTAAAAAATTATTCTCTAGGCTATTCTGAATTCAATTCCTCATAATCTTCGATTGCTTCGTTTATAGAGCGAAATTTGAGCAAATATAAACTTTCTATGGAGAAGTTGTTCAGAAAACTATAAGGAAGTTTTCTGTAAAAACTTTTTTTTCAAAAAACTGAATAGGTAAATAATTACGAATGTAAAACCTGGAGTCCGCGACTCGTAACAACACATCTCTATTAGACGGACGGAAACACTCGCAGTACAGCTAACGAAGGAATAAAAATATAAACAAAAGAATACCTGGAGTTATATAAGATGACCTTCAAATTTCGTTATACCTCTTCTAGCATCATAATAGTTGCAGTTTCTATAGAATTAAATAGATCATTGTACCTTTTGCTACCACAATATTCACACCGTTCCGCGAGTTAAATAATATTTCGTAAAATTCATAGTGGAAGGAATTCTCTTCTTTCATAATGAAAAAAGAATCACAGGGTACTCTCCGTGCTAGGAAACGCACTAGATGTGAAAATAACCGGTCGAAAAAGGTTAGGAAAAATGCAGAAATAACGTAAGTGAAATTTGTGAACAATTCTTTCTTGGTATTACTACTTGAAAAAAAATAGAGTAAATTAAATAAATTTTGTATAATTATTCTTGTAGAATGCATTTGATATAATCCTGATATGAATTGTATGGAAATTCTATAGAATTTTTTAGAATTCATGGGTGAGGATTCTATAGAATACATTCCACGTGAATAATATTTTATTAATTATTATTTTTTATTTATTATTATATTGTTATATAACTTGTTCATTTGTGCGTTATCAAAGTATTCAAAATCTTTAAATATATCATAATTCGATACTTTTCATATTATTCTGAACTTTCGCATTATTCACCTGCGTACCTACATTTGAGTCCGCCCGTATGCCTGTCGCCTACAAGAGTTTAGTTCGCGCGCTCCAAGTTTTCCATTCGTAGTTTTTTACCTATTGAGTTTTAAGAAAAAAGGTTTTTACAGAAAACTTCTCTATAGTTTTCTGAAAAACTTCTCTACCGGAAGTTTATATTTGCTCAAACTTCGCTGGATAAACGAAGCGATTGAAGATTATAAGGGATTGAATTCATAATGGCCTAGAAGCCAATTTTTTATTTTGTTATAAATAATGGTATACACTTTTCGATTATAGCATTGTTCTAAGGATACTTTGAAGAGATTCGTATTCAAATTTCATTAAAATATTCTAAAAACAAATCTAAATTATTCTACAAATTCTAAATTACAAATCGGCTTCAGAAAAAAAACACCATTATCATGGTTATCTCGAAAACTATAATAAATTAAACTTTTTGCCACAGGAAAAAAGATGCGCCATCTAATTTCCTATAAGAATTCATTGTTCAAAAATTAAATTTTCAAATTTCGATCTTTAGTTGCCAGGAGCCAACCTCCCTCAAACTTTACCGAGTTATGTCCCGTTTTTGAATCGGAACGCTCAATTCTCTTCAGTCAATGACATCTACTATTTTTTAATATTTCATAACAATTGGTAATTGCTTAGATAAATTTCATAAACAAATAAAATCTGTTTTCAATTTTCAACCTGCAGATTTAAAAGTATTAATACAATTTTTTTTAAATAACTTAGAAAAAACCTTTGCTTAGTTTATTTTATTCCAGAATAATATTTTTCTATTTTGTAAACAATTTCATAAAAAAATTCATAACTTTGCTACTTTTCAAAAAAAGGAATGTAGTTTTTGACGAACTCGACTGCAAATTACTCCAAAATGATACTATTGGTCAGGAGAATTTGTTACACCATAAAAATGTGCGATTATTTATATAAATTTTAGACAAAATACAGATTTTCGTCAATTATCAACCTCACCGATTTCTGTCATCTTGCGATATGTTGTAGTACTTCATAACATATTACACAAGTATTTTTTTGTGTGCTAATTTGTCGATTTAAGGGGTGAAAATCGCCCTAAAAGTTCACCCATAAAAACAGTTTTTTTCAATATCTCATGAACTATTTAGAGTTTTTTAATGAAATGTATGTCAAAATGTTTCTTTTGCAAATGCGTCCCTATGATCACAGTTATTGTGCAAAAGTGTTGCAATCCCTTATTTTCGGGGAGGTAAATTTGCTATTTGTTTACTATTTCTCAATAGAAATTTTATAAAATCAGCTCGAATGGGTTGAAAATTGAAGTTATATGAACAAAATAGAAATATTTAGTTGACTTGTTTTTTTCTTTTGTCACTTGTAATTGTTTTTAAAAAATTATTTAAACAAATTGTCGAAAATTTTATTTTAAAAAAATGGTTGGCGTTTTTTCATCAAACTGTATTTCGCTGATGTAAAATCGTTCTAAAATTCTTCAATTTTAGCAGCGATTCTTGAGCAGTAAATGTTTAACATTTTTTCAGTATTTTAGATATTTGTTAAAATTTACTCGATGCACCAACTCA
>JAAAKG020147288.1:0-10489 GCA_010014905.2 Druon quercuslanigerum
CTTCCATCTCGGGTGCTCTGACGCGCTCTGAGATCGGAAATGTTCACGCGCTGCTCATCTTCTTTTTCGGCATATGAATGCGCGTTGGGCCTTTTCAAATTTGCGTGTAACTTCGAAAAATATGTATATATGTATGTATATATGTACATTAAGAAAATGAAATAAAAAAAGAATCGATTTTTTGAAAATTCTAACTGTATATAAGCCCTTAATAATTAATAGGAGTTACACACATCTATGTAAAGTAAAAATAAATATATATTTGTACTATTATTATCGAGAGTATTATTTGAATTTACGATTAGAGTTTGCTTTTTAATAAGAAGCAAAATGTATTTCCGTAAATTTTAACAACGACTTCCGAACTGCTTTTTCTGGGAATACCCTGTGTCATTTTTCTTGCTTCCTTTACCGGAAAAATATCAAAAAGCGGTAAGACAATTGCGGAAAGAATTAAAGAAAAACGAAAAGAAATGAATAAAACATTAGAGCAAAGAGCATTAGAGCAAAGAAAAAAATGATACTTTAGATTTTATCTCAAAAAAGAAAAGTTGAGTAATATATAATTATGTATGGAATACTCTATATTATGAAAATTCTATTTGATATTGAGGTTTAAATTATTTTAGTTTGTGATTTTCCGGTTTTCTAATTCCAATCGTAAAGTATTTTTGGATATAAATGACCGGTAGTTGTACGAAAGGTTTGTTTACCTTTTAATAAAATGAATTACAGTTTGTGTGACTTGTACAATTTATTCTGAAAATTGAGACCAATTCATCACCAATTCATCCCCAAATTCAGCACTAGAATTTCATGTAATCTTGTCAAAGAAACCCCGTCAAATATATGCGTAATTAAATCGAAATTTTTGAGTTAATAAGTGGTCCTATTGACATAACAGGCATCTTTTGTGTGATATTAGTCACTTTTAGTTACTTTTTTTTTGTTAAAAATAAGTCACTTTTAGTTACTGCTTAGCTCAAATTAGTCACTTTTTTAAAGTACATTATTCTGTGGTAGCCCTGGTCATTAGTCATCTTTTGGAATAAGTCAGTTATTTAAAATACAACTTATAATGTTATTAAAACTAAATATAAGGAAAGTTTCATATTTAAATTATGTATCAGATTTATTCTGTAAATAAGAAATTAAACGTTGATTAAAAGTTAAATATCAAAATTAATTAGAGATTTTAGTATTCAAGTGATAAGTCATAATAGTTACCATAATTTCAATTATCCAGAGAGATTTTGTTGTGGTGTATCATTTGATACAAAATAAAAAATTAAAAATCTGTTTGAAAAATAAAGTGTATATATAGTTAAAAACACATATTAATTGTTATGAGATCATGCTGATTTGTCGACTGTCATGTCATCAAATTGCAACAAAACAATCAAATTATACGTCAAAACAAAATTTCTCTGGATAATTGAATTTATGGTAACTATTATAACTTATTATTTGAATCCTATCCTCTAATTCGTTTTGATATTTTACTTTCAATAAACATTTAATTATCTTTTTTACAGAATAAATTCGACCATAATTTATAATAGAAAACTTTCCTTATAGTTAATTTTATTGACATTATAGCTTGTGTTTTAAATAACTGACTCACTCCAAAAGATGACTAATGACTTTCGTGACTAATTCGTAAGTGTACTATTTACTAAGATATTTATATTTCTTATAATTTTAATAAATTTAGTGTTTCTTTGTACACCTTTTTAAAATGTAATCCTTAAAATTGTTTCCCCTGATGATGGAAATGGTGGGTTTCCGAAACGTTGGTTCATAATTTAATAAATTCGCCCGACAGAGTTCGTATAACAGCTTTTTTTCAGATACATCGTTACACCGCTTTTTTAGATAGGCTAAGCTCCACATTTAATAAGATTTGTATGTGAATGGCTTAACTATAAAATGTTTATTATGTTTTTCTAATGAAAAACGCCCCAATACAATATGTAATGTAAAATTACAAGTGTAAAGTATAAAATGACGTCTCCTTTAGGTGGAAATCGGCCTGAAAATACAAGTTCGCAGAGTGCTTCAAAGACATCCCCGCTGCAGCAACATAGAGGATCAAAAAATCGTTGGGCAAATAAGAATGGCGAATCTCCAGCATCTACCGGCATTAACCGCAAAGATGACTTTCGAGTTCGACAACTGGTTAATGGCTATGAAAGTAGTACCAAGGAAACAAGTGGTAAATTTTTTTTAACTTACATTTTTTTCTATTTTCTTTTTTATATAAAAAATTATTGCAAAATGTCCATGATTTTAATCCTCAAAATTGCTCGGCTTCAATATACATTCTTGAAGGTTTTATCCCCTTCTGCCGCTTTAATTTTGATTACTGTATCTCATCTATTTTTAGGTTAAGTCTCCTGATCGTTCACTATATTTCCATAAAACACAGAGAAAACAAACGCGAATCGTGTGTCTCGTCCAAAATGCAAAAATATGCGATGATTTTATTTCGAACGACACTCATTTAAATTTCTTACGGAATTTCCTGAATAAAAGAAATTTTTGTCAGGGTTCAATGTTTCATTCATGATTAGGAAGTGTTTTTTTCGTTTCAGTATCTCCTTGTTTTTCTTCCGCAATGGAAATTGGAAAGCTAAATATTTTTGTTTGTTTTTAAATAAAAGCAATTTTTAAGATCTAATAATATTGATCAGAGCTTTGAAATTTTTCATCAAATCACAACTTATTAAATATTTCAAAAATTTTTATTTTTTTTTTCATTTTAAAATTTAAATAGATAAAATGTGTTTATATTTTCCGCTTAAAGCGATTAGAGAAAACTGATTATGGTACAAAACAGCATAACCCATATAACCAATTTTCTAAAACTACAGACAAATTTAGCTTTTTCGGATCTCAATGAAAAGTCAATTCCGAAACAAATGCTCAGTTGTACTTTTTTTCAAAGAAAATATTTTTTGTGGGTATTTGTAGTTACAGAAGAATTCTAAAGTTCTCGCACATTTTTTATTTTGAAAGATTTAACATCTAAAAAGGTAGCATTCTTTTAAACAGGGTGTCAGTAATTTAAATATTTTAGTCTAGTATGAAATAAACATCTCGTTTAGTAGACATTTTGCTACTGAAAAGCTTTTTTGCTTATCAAGATACAATTTATCTTTCATTCATTGCTAAATAAAGAGATTTTTGGGCATTTGTGTAAACTTTACCAATTATTTTATAGACTGCAATGAACAGACTTTAATAATATGAATAATTTTATACGTTTTTAATTTTGTCTCCGCTAATATAGAGCGTTAGAGTATGCTAATTCAATTTCAGAATTAGAATGGGTCATGGCGATATAACTGAATTTTCAAGGGTTACACCACCCGGTTTTTTAGTGTACGCTAGATTACAAAACATAACTAAAAATTTCAAAAGGTTTCGAAATTTTTCAAATATTAAAAAATATTTAAAAGGATTTTCAAAATTTTACAAATATTTCTCTGATTTCCAAGATTTAAAAAAGGCGTTTACACCAGGTTTCAAATATTTCACAACAATTTACCAAGCATTTAAAACTCACGAGATTTACAGGATTTCAATGATTTTAAAAAAGGTTACAGTACAACAGATTTTAAATATTTAAAACGATTTCAACAAGTTTTAAAACATTTTAGAAGATTTGCAAATATTTCACTAAAATTTCGAATAATTTAATGATTTCAACGAATGAAAAAGATTTCGCAAACAAAGGTTTAAGAAAAGTTTCACAAATCTTTAAAAAGATTCGACAAATATTTCACAAAAAATTTCCAAAGATTTCGAACATTTCATAAAGATTGCAAGGATTTTAATAATTTGAAAAAGGCATGTGTTTTAATGATTTCAAATGAATAAACAATATTTCATGAAGATTTCATAAAGATGTTAAAAGAGTACATGAATTTTAAATATTTCTTAAAGGGTACAGTACACCAGATTTCAAAGATTTGAAATCATTTCAAAGATTATAAACGATTTCAAATTATTGAATTATATCAAATGAGTACGAAAGCTTTCAAAAATATTTCAAAGATGTTAAATTAATTCAAAAGTTTTCAAAAAAATTGAGAAGATATCATAAGTTTTCAAACTAACACAAAAGATTTTACAAACAAAGATTATTGGAAGTTTCACAAATATTTAAAACCTTTAATAGGAATTTCAAAAAATTTCACAAAGGTTTCAAGGATTTTAAAGATTTCAAAGGTTTCACCAAAATCTCCAGATTTCACGAAGATTTTAAGTAGATACTTTGAAAGACTTTAAAGAATTCACAAAGATTTCAAGAATGTCAAAGACGATTTATGTTCGCAACAAATTCAGAATTTGTTTATTTATGGTTTTGCTTTCTTAAACAATTTTGGTCAATGAAAAATGAAACGGCACATTTTTACGCCTATAACAAACGGTTATTCCATTATTTAATGTAAAAAGGGAGACCTGGAAAAACTTGACTTCTTGACCTGGAAAAGACCTTGAATTTCGTTCCCAAGAATCGCTGGACACCCTAAGCATGAATATGTATTTTTTGACAAATCAGAAAAATAAAAATGTAGAATGCCGAAAGGTTAGTTTCCCTAATTGTTTTAAATCAAAAAATTGCTACCTTCTAAATCAAAATGGCCACTGGACCGGAAAACCGGAAATTTGTTGTGCCAAGGAATAAGCAAATTGCCAAAACATGACATTATGCGGGATTGTTCTGAAATTCTTGAAATCGATGAATAAATTTTTTTTTTATTTCATGAGAAAAGAAGCCTTAACATGATCTGAAAATAAATATGAATTAACTTAATTCATTCTCATCAAGTACTAGAATTTCAATTTTTGTTGAAAGCATCCTGAAAGCATGAATTATTTCTGTTTGAATTTTAAATTGTTAATGAAATGCGGAACAACTTCGAAATGCAGAGACGTTCTCCTTTGTTACCTTTCGTCGAACTCGAGCTGCAGCTTTCAACCTATCCCGATCCGAACCAACTTGGTTAGTACGCGACCGTCGGTATTCTAGAAACCTGCATTATCGACAAGATCGGAATTCGTCAGTCACCGGTGAAGAACTGAAGAGATGATTTGTTGAATAAGCTTTCAATTTTGACTTTTAGAGTCTAGTCTTGCCCCCGTCCCCTCCCTCTCGTGAATTCTTTTTATTCTGTTTCTTCTGCGGTTTTTTTTCTTGCTAGGAAATTCCATTGAAAAAGCCTGTGCCATTGATTGGTACTTCATAGGACGTGCAGTGATTTCAGATATTTTTGGAAGTATGGATGTCTGTACACAGGTGCCTGACATCCTGTCAGGCTGTCAGGCACTAGGGTCAAATAGTGTATCCTGGAGGTGGACTTGGGAGGGGTGACAGACGACTCTCGTGAAGATCAATACTCGAGACAGGGCCGCAGTTGATGCACTTTTTGTAGAATGTTAAGATTTATTATCCAAATATGTAACAGGATAAGATAACATTAAAAATTCTTTTTTGTAATGACAGGGATGCCATCTCGCTACTAAACCGAGAATCCGAGAATTGTTCTCATTTGTAGCATAGAGAAACATATACGATTGTAGAAATTGTAAGCATTTCAAATTTTTAAACGTAGAGACTTCGAAAACTGTTTGTAATTTTTCATTTGTAGCTCGCTTCTTTCTTCTTTTTGGAATGGCTTATCTTCAAAATTAAAAATTAAATTTTCTTTAAAATTGGATATTTTCTGCCTTATTAATATTGTGAATCTTAACTCTTTAAAAGTAAACATTTTGAAAACATATTTAAAAGTTGAATTTTTCAAATAAAAATATATGTTCATAATGTTTTAAATTGAATAACTGCGGATTACATCTTCATACAGTTTGAAACGCTTTAAGAATACACAACTTTAACTTTAATGTTCGAATAATTCTAAATTGAACTATTTCTGATCGGAAGATTTAGCTGTTGAACCATTAAAAAAAATTTGTGAATGGCTTCAAGAAATGACCGTGAATTCATTTTCTTACCGAGAATTTCAAAAAATTTAAAAAAAATCTAGGTTTGATTTCAACAGTTTTTTTTAATAAAAAGTTGAATGTTTATCTTTTGTCAATTATAATATCATTCAGTTTACAATGCGCAATTTGAAAATCTATCTATTATAATTTTTCCATTTAGGATATTATCTTATAAGCGTACATTTATCATTTCAAGAGTTTTTAAATGCAGTTTTAAAGGCTTACTAAACTTTAAAGACTTATTAAAAATTAGTAGCGTTGGAAATCGAATATTTTAAATTTAAAAAAAAAACTTTTTAGTTGATAAAATGTGAATATAAATTTTAATGATTTTTAAAAGTGAACTATACATTAAGGATTAATAAGTGAATAATAAATTTTGTTACAAGGCAATTCGGAATCAGTTCAAAATTTACGAATTTCTAGATTTTAACGTTAAAAATTAAACTGCTTTAATTGGAAAGTCTTAATAATTAAACAAATTTAAGCGCTCGATTGAAACTTTACAAACAATTTTCAATTTTTAAAATTACTTTAAAATAATGTATTCATAACTAAGCACATTTATTAAATTTAAAATATTCTTTGAGTCTAATATTGGAAATCTTGTTATTAGGAAAATTAACAGTTGCTTAATATTTAGAAATATATTTGATTTTTCATGTAAAATCAGTATTTATAAATCACATCTTCAAAACTAAACTTTGCCTTTTACAATTTTAATAGTTCTATTTGAAAAAATTTTACGTACAAGTAAAATGCTTGAAGTTTGATGGGTAATAAATATTAAACACCTATTAATTTCTAAACAAAATTCGAGTAATTTGAAGAGATATTTAGAAGGTCTGAAAAAATTCACAATTATTTTAAAGTTTGAAATGATTAAAAATAATTATACGAAGTGTCTACGTATAGCGACAAAATCTGGCTACTCGTGCCGATTTTTGATGCAAATAGCCCACGCCTAATTTCAAACAAAAGTTAGATTTTGCAGATTTAAAAAAAATGTAGAAGCTCTTTAAGAATTATTAAAGGCTACAAAAAGAACAAAAATCGTTTTCTTAAGGTTTTTAGGCAAATTGGAAATGACTTTTTATTTTCAAACATTAATTTTAAGAAAATATTTAAAAAGATTAAGAGAGTTCCAAAATGATATAAAAAGAGTTTGGAAGATTTTAGGGAAATATTTATAATTTTCTAGTATTTAAGAAAAAAAAATAGGAAGTGTTTAAAAGTTCTGAAAAAATTTCGAAAATAATTTAAAATCTGAATAAATGCAAAACAGCATGTAAATGTTTCAAGATTTCGAAATAAAGTATGGAAGCTTTTTAAAGATTTTTTAACTATTAAAAATGGAAATACTTTAACTTTTAATTTAGAAAGTGTTCCGTTTGTAACAAAAATGTCATCGTTCAATTTTTAATATTTCTAGCTTAAAATTGCTTAAAATGATTTGCAGCTTAATTTTTATTACTTTAAATAGGAAAATTTTTAGCTTTAGAGTTCGAATTTTTGATTTTCATTGACCGTGAAAAATGTTTGCGAACCTGAAAAAACCGGGAAATGATGGGGAATTTTTAATGTGATTAAAACTGCCACCCTGTGAGTTTTTAAATTTTCAAATCTGCAATTTCGTAAGATTTAAGTATAAAGGTAAAAAGGGTTGTTTAAATATTGCTTCTTACAATCCATATGAATTGGCGGTTTTTGGATTCCTTTGGATTCATTCGTATTGAATTCACGGAATGAAAACGAATGAAATGTGGGTTCGGATTAAACTGCCTAAACTCATTCAGAAATTAATGTACAGAGTTTTGAGTATAAAAGGTTTTCGGTGCATATATAGTACTTAAATTGTGCTATCTTCCTGCTTTTCAAGTACAAAAATAATGTTTACAACTTTGAATTATTATTTGGTCTACTTGTGATTTTTTGACCTCTCGGAAAACAATATAATGTCCAAAAGCCAAAAGTCAGAATTACCCCAAAAAGTTATTAACCATTTGTTCATTCAACTGCAAAAGCTGCAGAGGCACCTGCGCTCAACGGTAACAAGTTGAACGTATAGTAGAGACCTCAAACTCTGATCAAATGGCAGCACAGGTCCTAATTTAAACGCGCTCTAATTCAAATTTTAGTATGAATTTGATGTTGACGTCATTCTGACACCATGTAAGTGATGAGGGTTAAGAAATTTGAATGCTTTGAAATTTGCTTGGATATTTGAGCGCCTCAAAACGCCTTGTAATTCGAACTTGTAAAATGAGATATCGCTTTGAAAATTGAACCCCATAGTTTAAGCTTGAATGCTTACCAATTTATAAATCCCAATTCTTTAGCTCTCTAAAAATCTTTGAAAATTGCAATTCCTAGACCACAATGTGGGATTTACTTGGTACTAAATTCACGAGCAAGACGTAATCTAAGAGCTAGGATAGTAAATCTGGCAACCGGAACCGTCTATCTGAGATTAAAACGGTGCAATATGTAACACGCGAGTTTGTCGGAGATCTCAATAATCCATCAGCTTTAAGCACGCGGGCGGAGTCCTGAGGTGTTTTTCCCGCCTTCCAGCTCTGGCTGAAAACTTCATTCGCTTTAATTACTGCGTAACTTTAGAGCAGTAGACAAGACATATGCTCAAACTTAAACCTTTAGCCAAACTATAGCTTGAAAAAAATGCAAAAAAAACATTCAAGACGTCATGATAATCGTTAAAACATTTTAAACTATTTGAAGTGAAAAGTCGCGCGTTCTATTTCTTAAAATAATATTTAACCTTGTAATTCAAAGAATTCAAAACATTTTGTATTTTTTTCTTAAAGCCGAATTTTTCGTATTGAATGTTGTAAGTAAATTATTCTTCAGTAAAATATTTTTTGAGAATTTATTTATATTTAGGCCCTGAATCGTAATTCGAATGGAAATATTGAAGAAAAACTGTTTTTGCCAATTTTCGGCTTTGCATGAAATTTTTCAAAAAGCAGTATTTCTTTTGTGAGAAAATCCAAAATGCGTAAGTCTTACTCCAACAAAAGGGCGTACAATGAAAAATACGTAAAAAAATTTGATGCATATTTGTTGTAGCGTGACTCATACAGAATAAGAAAAGCCACTTTCTTCTCGAAATACGTCTTTTTGAGAGCAAATTATATGCTCTTTTTTACGGTATAACAAAGCAACGTAACTTCAAGTTTCACTGACTTATGTCCTTTTTGCATTCAATTATTATAAACAATGTCAATTTTTATTTACGCCAAAAGATGCAGATTTTTGAGATGAGTCGAAATATATAAAAATATAAATTTTAATAAGAAGTTGAGTTTAAAAATATAAACAAATTTTAATTAAAAACTAAAAACAATGGGTTTGCACTTTCATAGTTTTACGTACACGTGGCCTTGTCGGACCTATTATAGCATTCATTGTTATCTTCACTGCAATCATGTTCAATGCACCTGTCGATAAAAACATCTGCTGTTTTGGTAGTTTTAAAATTATCCCAGAATGTAATAGATTTGTAACTAAAATGTTGGGTGTGAAAACGTTAAATAATCATGGCTAATTTCATGGATCGGTCTTTCTCCTTATATTTAAAAAAATATGTATATATATTTAAAATTTTTTTTCTATGTAACAAAATTGACTTCACATTCAAACGCAAATGTATTTCTCACCGTGGGTAGTTGTAAAAATCTAAGAATGAGTTATTAAATTTCGACCACCAAATTTACTCTTCTCTTAAACTTCAGATACTCTCTAGCCTAGAGCCCGCAAAAACTGAATTGGCAATACCTCAAGTGCTAACTTATTTGAAACTCTTTAGAGACGAATTTAGTCAGATTGTTTTTGAGAAAGTTGTAAACGATCAACCCGACTTGTTAGATCCTTCATGAAGATTAAACATTAGCGTTTGTATTTCACAGTTTATAATGGAAAAAGCGAAATGTCATAAAAGTTTAAACTTCAATTTAAAACCTTTATCTTTATGAAATTTTCCTTTTAGACATTTTTTTTAGTTGCAAGTATCCAAAACTGTGTATTGCATTTTTTAGCACTTTATAATATTTTAAAAATCGTTTTTTTTTTTCATAGTAAAACTTTTTTTTCTACCTAATTGAAGTTAATGCAAGAATATAAAAGATTTCTTGATTAGAGACGAATCGATTGACCTACAATATTAATACGTCTTATCAAAGAGTAAGAGAGTTAATGCCATTTGTATTATATTAAATTTCGATTTTTATAGTAAAAATTTTCTCATTCTCCTAATTTAAAGTTGATGTAAGAATAAAAAAAAGTGTTGATTCCAGACACATTTTATTGAACAGGAAGGAAGCTATGAGACCCTAGTTAGAAGGGACATAAGAAGCTATAGAAACACGAGAGCCTGCATGAAAAAGTGCATGGACGTTATAGAAGCTAGAGAAGTATGCCAGGACAGAAAAGTATGGCGGAAAATAGTTAACAAGAAGAGTCT